>VDFB02030234.1:0-22341 GCA_007258455.2 Sequoia sempervirens
GATCTTTCAGCTTCCTCCCCGTAGCATATTTACCCCCAAACTTGATAAGAATCAAACAAGCTTTAGTCACACTTTGGCCACTACAAGCTACCTCTTTATCCTTTCAATTCTTATCTTTCCGTTTGATGAATGCATGCGAAAACCTAAGGAAACAATCCCACAAGGACACAATAAAAACATAGACAAACAAGACAAAATTCGAAACAAACCTCATGCTAGATGTAGAGACAAGAATTTAACCTAATATCTGTTGAAATAAATAAGTTTGTATGGGTACAGCACATCAATAGCAGTTCAATGATAACCTAGCCTATAAATATTGGCATGGAAAAAAGCTTATCTTTTTAAATTATTTTTCTTGACTCTTTAGTAGTTCCCAGTTGATATGAATTTCCAAAGATGAAAGAGATAAGCTGATTAGCATTTTTGGGGCACCTTAACATGGAAATGTACTTTCCTAAAAGCAGACTCCATAGGTGGGTCACTAATTTGAATTGCAACCAGATTATTTATGGAAAGCATAGATAACATTGAGAGTAAGAAGAACGATTGATGTACTACTGGAAGAATCAGTCTATGGTTGAAATGTACTTGAACAGTTATTCTAAGGATTGACTTGACAGGTGTCATTTTTCATTGGTTCAACATAAATGCATACATCCATAAATGGTGGTCCTTTTACATGCCTAAACAGACAAGACTAAACATAAGGCAACAAATCTATCAATGTTGGTCTGTTTACATAACTTAGACTGATAATAAAAATCCACGATTCTATTATTGCCGATCTGCTTTTAGATGTCCAGTACACAAGCTATGGCATAAGAAAGGGCTTTGCTAAATAGAATAAAATCGTTATAACTATCAAACTCATCTAAAACAGTTTTAAAAACACAAAAAAAAAAAATTATATTGCATAATGATAGAAGATAAATATTCAAAAAAAGTAAAACTGATAATATAAAACCATAAGTTCAGTAACACCAATTTTTCATAGATTTACATTACATAGATGCAACAATAGCAGTGACCAACTAAACTAGGAAAAAAGGTCGCAATGACCCCTCATAGAAACATTTTATAAAAGAAAAAGACAAGACAGCTCTGAAAAAGACTGATAATATAAACCCAAATATACATGAATACCTATCTTCATCATAGGAATCTTGCATGTCAGATGTCAGAAAAACAATTCGATTATGTGAACTTTGAAAAATAGACAAAAATGCTCACGAAAAGCAACATGAAGTGCTAGTGCGTATAATGTAAACAGGAATTGATTTTCATAGATCAAAGCTTAAGTACACTTTGCACCATTTTAGTCTAATAAACGAAAGTGACAGATAGAACCATGGTGTCACTATCCAAGCTACAGCTAGGGCACTGAACTGAAAAAAGCTTATGTACCCATTTAAAAAAAATGTAAATTGCAGCCAAACGTTCATTAGAGGCTAATAATTTAAAACCACAAATTGATTAACATGAATCATTTTAAATGTCTAAAACCTATAAGCTGAAGCTAGGGAAAGGGCATGCTGGACTGAGAGAAAAGCTTAGGGAAACCTATGCTCCGACATATGCACATTCTCAAACTAAAATTTTACCAATACTTGCAAAAGAAGCTTTGACACAATATATTATTAAATACTTCTGTTTTCTATGTATTAGTGAGCTCAAATTCTAAATTCTTTGATAGTCTTCCTTAACCATCATCTCTCTTATCCTACTACAGTATCAATCTTGCAAGGTTGGTATTTATTCAAATTTGCCACTCTTTTATTAACATCTTTATGGAATGAGAAATGATTCACAATAATGAACAACTGAGAGGAAAGAAACAGAGATTGTTGGATGTTGTTGCTTGGTGATGTAAAAGACAATTTCATTAGGAAAGCTAATATGCACTGCTTGGAAGTTTGTCAATGTTCCAATAAGGCATGTCCAACGAGAGCATCCAAATAGCCAGACGACTCAAACGACTGGAAAACTTTATTAATTTTGCTTTAGTCAAATTGGATCTTTGTTGCCCAAAATGGGAAATAAAGGCAACAATTATTCGGTCAAGCTGGACTTTTCATTCTTGGTAACTAAGGATTATTTGAGGTTAACATTGGCTTAGTCGTGATAAGATTTAATGGTTTTCAACTGTGAGTCAAACGAAAAATTATTAATTAGCTTCCAATGATTAATTTCAGTAAATTGCAAAACATTAAATTTGTCTCTTCTGATTCTCTCATTGCTAGAAAGATGGAATTTACATAGTGAATCAGATACTACATAACTAACCAATTAATATCGAAAACTTAAAGCAGTCATGATTAAACCTTGTATCTATTCTAAGACAAAGACCCCCTAGGGTACATTACCTGTAAAAATATTGAAACATAGCCTGGAAGAGCTTGTGAATTTGTGTGTCTTCCAACTCTCTAGTTGCTAGAAAGATGGAATTTACATCATGAGTCATTTACTACATAACCAACTCATAAAATATTAATAATTTGAAAACACTCATTGTTAAAGCTTGTATCTAATTCTAAGATGAAAACTCCCAAGTGTCCAAGCTTGTAAATCCCACTTAGGAGAAACTAGCAATCAAAAATC
The DNA here is from genome assembly GCA_007258455.2 of Sequoia sempervirens. Classification (NCBI taxonomy): domain Eukaryota; kingdom Viridiplantae; phylum Streptophyta; class Pinopsida; order Cupressales; family Cupressaceae; genus Sequoia; species Sequoia sempervirens. Next base: position 2,602 of record VDFB02030234.1, read on the forward strand.
ATAGCCCATTACCTCAAAATAGCAAAAAATTATTATTTAGTTTCCAATGATTAATTTCAGTAAATTGCAAAACATTAAATTTGTGTCTCTTCTGATTCTCTCATTGCTAGAAAGATGGAATTTACATAGTGAATCAGATACTACATAACTAACCCATTAATATTGAAAACTTAAAGCACTCATGATTAAACCTTGTATCTATTCTAAGACAAAGACCCCCTAGGGTACATTACCTTTAAATATACTGAAACATAGCCTGCAAGAGCTTGTGAATTTGTGTCTTCCAACTCTCTAGTTGCTAGAAAGATGGAATTTACATCATGAGTCATTTACTACATAACCAACTCAAAAATATTGATAATTTGAAAGCACTCCTGGTTAAAGCTTGTATCTATTCTAAGATGAAAACTCCCAAGGGACTTGGGAGAAACTAGCAATCAAAAATCATAGCCCCTTACCTCCAAATAGCAGATCCATTGTGCCCTAGCCTTAACATTCTCAAACTGTATAATGCTCAAGCAACATATGGCCACATGCTTACCCATCCACACTTCTACTATAGATTCCTGGCCCCTTACCATGGCTGCACCAAATTGTTTCCATGCCTTTGGCCAAACTTTTCTCCGTACAAAGCTGTGCCATAAAGATCCATCCATAAAATCTCTCATCTCATGCAACAATCAAGCCCAACAATGGCAGCAAAATGAAAATAAATGTTTGGGTCAAAGACTTATATTATTGAGTAACATTTAACCTTCCTAGTAATTGCATAACATTTATACTTCTCGTTTGCTAAGTCCAGTCCTACTCTAAGTAATGCTCCTATGACTGTAGCAACATTTGTAGGCTTGTCTGTGATACAAGCACATGATTTCACATAGAGCTAGCAATTATGGGTTGAGGGATACAAGCTCCTTTCTACCTTAGTTCACGACTCCACATTGTAAATTTTGTTTTTTATGCCATGGATATCATAATAAAAGTTTATTTATTGAAGGGTGCATAATATTAGTTTTAAATCCTTAAAGAATCTCTATATATTATGGTTTATTTGTTGAAGGGTGCATAATATTAGTTTCAAATTGTTTAGGTTACAAGTATACCATTATTCAATCATGTGCACAACGAGGACATGTGTAAATACTAAATAGCCAAATTAGCTAGAGAGCTAGATAATGACTGAATATTAACAACCCATTTACTGAATATTAAAAACCTATGACTCTCTGTTTTCCTAGACTATTTTTGTGCACTTATTTAATGACTATTTGTACTAGGTTTGTGTAATTGATTCAGTTTCTTCATTAAAAATAAAAATTTAAAGTTGAGCCTCAATTTTGGAAAACCAAATCAGGAAAAAGGAGAACATTAAGAAAATATGGGTGTAGTAGAAGCTGCTAGCTCTCAGTCTGGTCTACAACAATCTTCCTTGTATTTACAGTTATTTAATTACAAGGCTATTGACCAACACACAAACAGAAAAAACAATAAACTACAGCAAAAATTATGCCTAAAATTAAGCAAAGTGGAAAGAATCCTTAAATCAAACTTCAAATTTATGCCTAAAATTAAATTGAATAGAAAAACAAAAAAAATATAAACCTAAGCTGTATAATACAACATATACTTTGCAACAGCAGCACAAGACACAGGCCCGTCAAATGACAAATGAACTACAATGTGAATAGAATAACAATGGCCTACAAGACAACATGCTACAAAGATGCCAAGTCTCAAGGATCTAATCTTTAACAACAGCACAAGACACAGGACCATCAAATGACAAATGAACTACAATGTGAATAGAATAACAATGGCCTACAAGACAACGTGCTACAAAGATGCCAAGTCATGTGGTCATTCAAGGATCTAATCTTTAACAGCAGCACAAGACACAGGACCGTCAAATGGACTACAATGTGAAGAGAATAACAATAGCCTACAAGACAACATGCTACAAAGATGCCAAGTCATGTGGTCACTCAAGGATCTAATCTTAGCCAGTTTATAGCGATATTCATAGTAATAAAGAAAATTTACAAGTTAAGTGTAATGATTATTATCTGGCAGTGAAATTACACGAATCATGACTGCAAGAGAAGAAAACATAGTTTGTTTAGCTAAGACTAAAGGAGATTAAAGCTAAGAAGAAAATCTGGGGCCCTCATATTTCAAGAAAAGGTCGCTGTAATTTTTCATGGCCTTTCGCACCATGACCTCTACCTCTACCTTGTATTCTCATGCTCACTCTTAGTGTTAAATATACCTCCTCCACCTTTGCCTCCACAATCCTAAGTCAAAAGGTTAAGAAAGGTCACAATGATAGCATGAAGAAAGCCCTACTTGAAGTTCAGATAGTTGTATTGCCTCTGCAAAACCGTGGCCCCAATCACCATTATCATTGCTGTCAATCCCATGTATGAGTGAATAAGGAGCACCTGTGAGTGCTTTAGGCATAATGTTATGGAGTGCTACAAATTGAAGTTATAGCAGTTTCCATGCCTAAGGATGATGCTCTATTGTCTCCCATTCCTCACCTTTGAGTGCCTTAGGCATAATGTTATGGAGTGCTACAAATTGAAGTTGTAGGAATTACCATGGCTGAGGATGATGCTCTATTGTCCCTCATTCCTGACCTTGAAAAGCTTGAGCTTCATGTATAACGGTGCTAATATGTTTGGTATGAGCTTTATGCAACCAAGTCTATTTATTCAACTGCATGGAACTTCTCTTAATTTATTTTCTTAATTTATTGTCCTTTCACATAATGTACCTCTTCTCTATCATGTTAGCCAACTGCACCTTTTATCTATCATAAAAATGTTTGACAGTTTGTCCTTTCTGGGGAGTTTTCCAAAACCTTTTTTGGCTAATTAATACTTGAAATCTTTTTTTGTGTGCTTCTTTGTTATTTCAAGCGCTTGTGTTCATGTGTTGGGTTTCTGTTTTTTGGCAGTGAATCTTATAAAGGAAGGATCAAACGTAGTTTTTTCACAAACAAAAAAAAAAACGGTATTTTTAGAGGATCCATACATCTTGTTGTTGATAAATGGTGTAGGACTGAAGTAGCTGACCTGCAGATTTTGTTGTGAAGGAGGACAATAATCTATCTGTTGTTAAGTATGAGTTGGTCAATGTGCAAGAGTAGAATATAATATAATTCTGCATTACAGGGGATAAAATATTTCCTATGTATATTATAATTATGCTAGTATCTAGATGCTAAGTTACCGGAATCGCTCATATGCCCTGCCGATTCCGGGTACTGGTATGTATCCGAATCGGATACATATAGAAACCCTGTGGAATCGACCAGGGTACTGCATTTTTTAATCCTGAAATGTATTTTAAAAAATAGACGAATCCTGACGTTTTTCTGGTCGACGTGGCGTGTTTGACCGATTCCGAAAGTCTCAATGCAGATTTCAAAGTTTTTTTTTCAACTTTTTCGTGTGCAAAAGTGCTAGTGGGGCTGCATGTGGTTCTACTAATTTAGCTACATCATCTAATGTCAATGATGATGTTGATCTTAATCTTCCTGATGACCCATATGATGCCTACTGTTAATTGTATTATTTTGTTTTAAATGTTGAACCAATAAATAATGAATTCAATATAATTATATACCTATCGTAACATTCAAGTTTTGAAAAATTGATATCAAATTGATTTAGTATAATTGTATTTCAGATTTGTTATATTTATGGTAGTTCTAGGTTCTATTTAGCATATGCATGATATGTGGTATTCTAAATTTAATTCTTGCTTTTACTTTTTAGGCTGCAAATATGTCTATATCTATGATTTTTATATGTTTTATGTATGGACGTACCCAAACGTACCCACCCCCCCCCCAAAAAAAAAAATTCCGTACCGGCATACCGTACCCGTACCTGTACCCGATTAGGCAACTTAGTCTAGATGTAGAACAGGGAATTGTAAAACTATGGTGCATAGATTGTATCAGTCTATGGTGACACTTATCAGCTTGGTTTGTAATTTTACAAATTTACTTTTCTAGTAGCAAATTTCTAGTTCAAGTTTTAATGGGTTATTGTTATGAGACCATCACAAGAAAACTGAGTAATTGGGAGGAAAAAGGACTGTGGACAGTATTTTGGACTTGTTTTTCAGCAAATGCTATTGAAGTTGGTTTGGGGACATCCTCCACAAAACGAATATCTTCTTTTTTCCTTTGTTATGTAAATGATCCAAGTTTATGGTAATAGCTAATCTTCTTTCTAATGAATTTGACCCTCTTTTTTCTTGCGCCTAAGACAATACCTGACCCTGATAATAAGAAACCTAAGTATAGGGATGACCGTGCTAAGATTCCAGACCCAAAATCCAATAAGTTAGATGACAGGGATGAGGATGCACCTATGGAATAAGGATGTAAATGCAAAGAAACTAGAGGGATGAGCCCAAGGAAGTTGATGATTCATAATCCCCAAAACCTGCTGAAAAGTAAGCGACTTGGATTAACATTATTCTGTTCTTGTAAATCTGTAACCAAAGCCTACACTATCAAAATTATTCATGCAAGTTTCTGTACACCTTTCAAACAACACCCTATTTGCATACCTACATTTGTGAAAGACTCAAAACCATAAAAATATGTTCATAGAAGCTGAAGCAAACCAAACATAATGTTGTTTTCTGCCAGTCAAATAATCTTGTGTCTAATTTTTTATACAGTCATTTGGTCCTTCGTATCAAGCCTCATGAAACAACATTGGTCCTAATTTAACACTATAACTCAAATTTGAACTTCAAGTTAAATGTAGGGTAAATTTACTAGTTAACATTGACCAAATGAATCTCAATCTCTGTAAATATAGATTTCCTCATTTTGTTTAAATTTACTAGTTAACATTGGCCAGATCAATCTCAATCTCTGTAAATATAGATTTCCTCATTTTGTTCAAATATGCATTAGAAAGGCCCAAATTACTTGACAATATTTCACGGACCCACTGCAGGATTCAAACCCTAAAAACCTTTAAAGATCTACGAACTGCCAGAAAAGAGTCGGTAAAGCCCATATTGCCACAACTTGTTGAAAATGAACAACAAAGAAAGTATAACATGAATGTGATCTATCATTAAAAAACATGATGCTCTTAAGCTATTTTCTTACTTTGCATGGGGTCAAAATCCAGAAAGATGCCCAGTTCCATGTTAGTGGGTAGTAATAACAATTCAGTCTGAAAGCAATGACATTTCAAGGAGCCCCAGATGGCAGACGACCTGGAAATACTTCTTTTCCTCTGAAGCCCAAACTTTAAGGTTTAAGCCTGTGCTTATTTGAGAGACTGGAACTTGATAAATGAGGGATGGCTAGTTGATGAGCCCAAGGAAATTGATAATGACGAAGATGGGCAATGGGAGACTCCTAAAACTTCAAATGCGAGGCATGAGGAGGCACCAGATTGAGGTGAATGGAAAAGGCCTTTTACAAGAAATCCTTAATTAAGAAGCATCAATACCAATTTTTCCCACCAGATTTTTTTCAACATATCATAACGCCCGGCAGGAAGTGTAAAGAAAATAACATAAACAAAGTCTACCCATGACATTTTTTCTATTGCAAGAAACATGAGATAATAAATATTAAAAACTGACATGCATTGCCTGAAAGAAGAAAAAGATTTCCTCTCCAATTGCTTCGCTATCGCCACCTCTCCTCTGCTTCTCCCGTTCATCCACAATCACCAACTCTGCTCTGCGTCTCCTGTTCCTCCGCTATCACGCCTCTGCTCTGCCTCTCCCGTTCTTCCGCTTCACCTCCTCTGCTTTGCCTCTCCCATTTCGCTGCTGCCATTATCAGATATTCATGGCCAACGGTACGATGATAGACATCATACTAAATATTTCATCATCCCACGTGCAAGATAGCCGTTCGGTTGGATATGCACGACATGTTTTTTTGAAAAAAGCAGTCTTTCCTTCGCGGGTGATTCAATAAAAAATTAGTGTCAAAAAAAATGTTTCGAGTTTCAGTTCTTTTACTTACAGAACATCTCAAGATGGTAATGGAACTGTCAACGCATTTGGGACAAAATTATTGGGGCTTTGTAGTCTATTTGGCATGGTTATATGCAATGGTATGAGGGATTGGCCGAGGTCAGGGGGTATTACTTGCAAAACTTATAATGGTCAAAGTGTGGTGGACTACGTGGTTTGCTCCCAGAGTTTTAGTTCTAGACTGGTAGAGTTTGATATTGAGGACTGCCCTATCGAGATGAAATCTGACCACTTACCTCTTCGGGTTAAACTACGCATTTCACCAAAATGGCCCAAAATGGTTGTTGGGGAGGAGCTAAACCGTAGAAAGAAGACTTGGATGAAGCAAAATAGCAAGTGGTTGAACAAATGGAACATTAAACTACATGAGTGCCCCAACACTAATGCTGAGATAAAAAAGTTTGTGCTAGAAAAGTTTAGGTCTACTATGTGGACTAAGCAGGTTGGCCGTAAAAAGTCACATTATATCCAGGTGTTCAACCCCACGTGGGAGCATGATGAGAAAGACTATTTAAGGGTTACAATTAAAGGCAAGGCTAGGCTTTTGGTCGCTCAAATAAGAACCGGGTCACACCATCTTAGATGCGAGACAGGTAGGTGGGCTGTTCCCAAGGAGGCTTGGGAGCAACGAACCTGTATTTTTTGCAACAAAGGGACTGTCGAGACTGAATGGCACTTCATGATTGAGTGTGCTGCTTATGATGATATCCGTATCCAATATGAAGACATTTTGAAGGTGGACAATCTAAATGAGCTTTTTAGGGAAACTAAGCTCCTCAAAACTGCTAGCTTTCTGATCAAGATCTATAATAGAAGGGCTGATATGGAAAAGAAATTGAAAATGGTTAAAGTTTCGGTGCTTGGTCCCATAGACTGATGGTCTCGTGGACGTCATTAAAAACCATTCATTCATTCATTCATTCACCAATCAGCCAACACAATAAACAGGTTATGCACACGCAAAAAAAAGCCCTTCCCAAGGGTAAAATCCTCATAAATCAAGAAAATAGGGAATTATTCAATGCTGCTCTTAAGCAACATTTCCATGATTTGAAAAATAACGGGGAGTCTAAAGCAGCAAAAGAGGTTGATGTCCAAACTCACAACAATTTGCTGATCCCAATAATACACAAGGCATTAAATGCGTGCAAAAGGTCTCATCCCAAGGTGGGGACAGCAAACACTTTTCCGGAAAATCCGTGGTACGATGAAGAATGTAAGGCAGCCAAGAGATCGCTAAAGAAGAGAGGTATGGACAAAGAGTTAAGAAAAAATATGAAAAATTAGTGCAGTCCAAAAAAATAGAGTATGTAAACGAAAGAAGGAAGGAACTAATCACTCTTGGGAAACATAATCCTAAAGGCTTTTGGAGGGAACTGCAGCAAAAGAAAAAGGTGGAAAACAATATTACAGATGTCCAATGGTTAGAGTATGCTAGACTTCTTTACGAGCGGGCCCACGAGAAAGACTACCCTCCTGTTATTAACACATCAATGGAACTATTCAATGTGGATGATATTAAACAAGGAATAAAGAACTTAGCAAGTGGCAAAGCACAAGACATAGATGGGCTACAGTCTGAATTTTTAAAATGGGGGATTGAAACTCTTGCTCCTCACATAAAAAGAATTTTCAACAATGTCAATCGGGAAGGTTTTCCTACGGAGTGGACTACCAGTGTGGTCATTCCTTTATTTAAAAGTGGTGATATCAATAACCCATCTAACTACCGCACAATTATGGTCAACTCTATCTTTGGCAAGTTATTTGGGAGCATGATTGAACGTAGGATCAGCAAATGGGCAGAAAATGAGGGCAAAAGAGCAAAGGGACAGGCAGGTTTTAGGTCCAGGCACTCTACCATCGATCACTGCATCACCCTTAGGCACTTGATTGAGAAAATTTGGGATACTCAGGGTGAGGAAGCTTATTGTTGCTTTGTAGACTTTAAGAAGGCCTTCGACATGGTGCCTAGGGACAAATTATGGTATAGGATGGAAGAATTAGGCATCCAAATGCATATAGAGCAGCTATTCACAGGTTGTATGAGAAGGTTAGTGCTAAAATCAGAACAATTGAAGGTATGTCAGAATGTTTTGGCAGCGACATTGGAGTTAAGCAGGGCTGCCCTTTATCTCCCACGCTTTTTGGGCTATACATTGATAAGTTGGAAGCTTGGTTAAACAAGGATGGTGGGGATGGTATCCAATTGGCAGGTTATGTAGTGAAATTACTTCTATATGCTGACGATCTTATCTTAATTTCAAAAACAACTCATGGGTTAAGAGAACATTTAAAAGCCCTAGAACACTTTTGTCAGGAAGTTGGGATGCAAGTGAACACCTCCAAAACCAAAATCATGATTTACTCATTGAATAGAAAAGCCAAACAACATACCTTTCTTTCTGAAGGCAACCCACTTGATATAGTGAAAGAATACAAATATCTTGGGATCGACTTCCATTATAAGCTCAGTTGGGAAACTTGCAGAATGAAAAGGATATAGGGAGGTTGGAAAGCCTATTACCTGCTTCAAAATAGGTGTAGAAAAGCTGAACTTTGGGATTGGAAAAGCAAGAAAATCCTTTTTGGTTTACTTGTCACTCCGGTTGTGCTTTATGGGTGCGAAGTGTGGGGAAGCAGCATGTCAAAGTGTAGTTGGAGACAGATAGAAAGAATCTAGAAACACCTAATAACAAGAAATCTCAAAGTTAAAGCCATTGTTCCTTATGAAATTCTTTTAGCTGAAGCAGGGGCTTATCCTTTGGAAGCTTCAGCAATAACCCGGTTGTTAAGTTATCTAAAAAGGATAGAAAACATGGATAACCACCGGTGGCCCAAAATGGTTATGGAGGAGATTCTAGTTCGAAGAAAGAAAACTTGGATGAAACAAAACATCAAGTGGTTGAACAAGTGGGACATCGAATTACATGAATGTCCTGGCACCAATAGTGAAATAAAAATCTATGTGAAGGAGAAATTCAGGACTACCATGTGGTCAAATCAGATCGGGCGAAAAAAAGCATATTACATCAAAGAGTTTAACCCAGCCAAGGAACATGGTGAAAAACCCTATTTAGGTGCAACTATTAAAGGGAAAGCGAGGTTGTTTGTTGCTCAATTGAGGACGGGGTCCCACCATCTTAGATGTGAGACTGGTAGGTGGAAGACACCTAAGGAAACTTGGGAAGAAAGAATGTGCTTATTTTGCAATAAGGGAGTGGTAGAGACAGAGTGGCACTTTGTCATGGAATGCACAGTGTATGAAAATATCCGTAACCAATACGCAAATATTTCAGATGTGGACAATATGCAACAATTATTTGAGGAGGATAAGTTGAATCAGACGACCAACCTCCTAGTCAAAATTAATAGCAGGAGATCTGATCTGGAGAAGAGTTTCGAGACAAACTAAGTTGTTGGTCTCGGTCCCATAGAGTGTTTAGTCTCATGGACATCATTAAAATCTTTCATTTCATTTCATTTTACATAGCAGCATGCTTATGCTCTATCGTCGCACTTTGATTCAAGAAAATCTGAAAATATTTTAGTTGATAATAATTTATTTCATAATTTGAGATGGTGATAGGATAAAAAGATTGAGGGGAGTAAAAGAAAATTAGAGTGAGATTATATAATGTAAAGAATGGTGTAGAATGTATTAAATATAATTTTTTCTTTGATGTATAACAATTTTAATGGAAGATAATTATGAGACTAATCAAATTTTATATAAAAATGCATATTAATAGTATACATATATATGTAAAAATAAACATGTATTTAAAAAATATAATATAAAAGTAATTATATAAATTAACAATTACATCTAGTTAATTACATCTAGTTTATAGACATTTCAATAATTTAGTTTAGAAGAAATTGTAGATATTACAAGAAGAATATTTTGTTTGTATTTGTTCAATGAAAATTGTTTGTTTGATAATTAATATTGGGAAAAAATACATTAAAGTTCCTTGACTTTCCTTAGTATGAAAAGTTATTTTTGTACACTATATGATGAGGGTAATAAAATGGATTTCAAGAACTTTGTGCCAACATTACTCAAAACCACTCCTCTTTCTTCTGAAGGATTTCATACATATTGTTCTATGTGTGGGCGTATTGTTAGAATGAGAATTTAGGGGAGATGCATAGATTAGACAATATTCAAACTCGTGACACCATTGTGAATGTAGGACCTGGATAGTTTTTTATTCTAATGTTGATTGATGCTCATGTTTTATGGATTGATAGTACCTAAGCCATCTTTAAGGCAATTTTTTCAATGTAACGTAGGAACTTCATGTAACAAAGAGTTGTGGATTGGGTGGTCAACTCTCATTTTTGTAGACAATAACAAAAATTTTGCCAAGTGCACCATTAATTAGTCTAGGTTCAACCTACAAATTTTAATTTTCGCATAACTTGTTGTCAAGTGCACAACAACACCTTTGCATCTACTTTTTCACCATTTAGATTTGAATTTTCCTTACCCTTTATTTGATAAGCAATACATCATGCTAAAGGTGCAACCTTTGATGTCAACAATTATTTGTTATATAATGTTTATTGCAAATAGATGTATCAATGAACATAATGTACTATGCCCGTTAGCAAAAAGGTTGATATTGTTATATGACATAAAAAAATTGACAATATGTTAGTATTGCCTTGGCACTCCCTGTATTTGAAAGGAGGTTGTGAAAATTCATTTAGGTAGGTTCATCCTATTGTTGTTGGAAAATTATGTTCAATGTAACTAGTATCTAGCAGTTACTCCAAATTTTTATCTTATATGATGACCCAATTTACATTAGAATGTTTGTTATAGGTGGAAAATTTCTCAAGTCAACAACAAGCACAACTAACCAACCATTGAACGGACTTTGACTATGATAAGAGAATGTTTCATGTAATGTATTGTCAATGTGTGTAAACAACCTTGGTCTAATGAAGCTCATATCATCAATTATAATATAATGAACAAAATGTGTTTTTTGAAAAATTGATAGAGCTTGACCTTGAAGAGGGTCCATCTCTTTTATTAGTATGTGAAATGCTACATGAATGGTTGATATATTGATGTTGGAAGAAATCACACATTATGGTTTAACCAACTCCAAGGATCGTGATGTTATTAATCAAGTATGTTTTCCTTGTTTCCACAATACCTTGTATGATCATTTAAATTTGTGGTTGTATTACTAGCTGAGAAGAATTATTTGTGATAATGTCAAGAGTATTTTGTTGGCTAAAAAAATATTGTCCAATGTGAGACATGCACTAGTTTTAATTTGTTCTACTTGGTGTGTTGAATTTTTAAATCACTTAATGCAATAATATTTCACATCAAGGAGGGTGCAACTATAGTGGCAATCCAATTGTATCTTGTGAAGATTTTAGAATATATAGTGATTTGGAATTGGAAATGGTATTCCTATATATGTGTATCACTTTTTATTCTATGTCAAAACTACACTATGTATAGGGTCAAGTTTGTGATTCAAGGTATTTTTTGCATCCATAAATCTATCATCTACACAAGGATCTAACCTCATTGTTTGTGTACTTTTTCTCTCAAATTAACTAGATTTTAATTTATTTCATCTACCTTCTATACCATCTAAAATTGTTAATATTTAAAAATACCTTTAAAGGATTACCATTATGTCACGAGGGGACATGTTCACTAAGGTAAATCTCTAGAAAACTTAAGTAAATGATCAAGAACAACACTCTTTAGTTTCCCCAATCTCAGTTAATAGAGCTTTATATTGGTAGATTGAATTTTCTCAAAGCAAAATATTTAAATAACATTCGATTTATCAAAAGTATATCTAATACTGAACACCCCCTTAGGTCTTTGATTTGGAACAATGTTCTCAAATCGAAGCAATTGTTATAGGGGGGTCTAAGATGGAAGTTGGGGAATGAATTTAAGATTAAATTTTGGGAAGACTCTTGGATCATGAATCAATCCCTAAATAAAATGGTATTCAAGGACCTTCAAGGACCTACAATAAGTTTCTTTGGAAGGAGGGTTGTTGACTACCTTAATGGACAACTTGGATCACAAAAATGGAAATATATTGAGAGTTGTTGCTATGATAATCAGGAGCTAAGACAAAAGCTAAAACTCTCTAAAAGGCCCTCTCTTTAACAAGAACCCCTATGTTTCGTAATGAGGATAGGCTCTTTTAGGCTAAAGACAAAAAATGAAAATTATTTTCCAAGTCTGCTTACAGTTTGTTATCATCCCACGAACATTGTGGAGGGCTATGGAAACTCATTTGGAATCATCACCTCATTCCATTATATCAATTTATTTTGGTGGACTACTACTCATGACAGAATCCTAACCCAAGATAATTTAAGGAAGAGAGGTTTCTAGATCCCTTTAATAGATGTAATTTATGTAAAAAGGAAGAGGAATCATTGCCCCGCTTATTATTACATTGCTTGTTCTCAAAAGAAGTCTAGGGATATGTCTTGCAAAATCTTGGAGTCCAGTGGTCTATGAATGATAGTATCAAAAGCCTTGTGGAAAATCGGATTTGTCCTTACACTTATCCTCTTGTTATGGAACTATGGAGATAGGTACCCCCAACATCTGTTGGTGTATCTGGAATGAAAGGAAAAACAAGATATTCTACAATGAAGAAAAAATGCCAAGGAAGTCTTTGGTTATTGCTCTAGACTATTAGTTGAGAATGTGTCCCTATGTAATTCAAAAATCCCAAACAATCCTCCTACTACCTTTTGACTCCAATGTTACTTGTAGATGGGGTTTACAGTTGGATCCTAACTCTTTCAATAATATTAAAATGCTAGCTAGAAAAAACACCAAATGGAAACCACCCCCTTAAGGCTGGTCAAAACTCAACTTTGGTTGGGCTACCAAGGGAAACTCGAGTTTGGCTAGTGGTGGCAATATTATCAAGAATTTTGATGGTAAATTTATTGTTGGATTTGTTGGGGGCATTGGGGAACAGTCTTCTAATGTGGTTGAAGCAATGGTAATGTTATGGAGAATCGAGATTGCTTTGTCTCTAGGTATAAAGAGACTACAAGTTGAAGGTGACTCAAAATTTGTTATTGACACAGTGAAAAGTAAAGGGAGAGTAGGATGGGCTATCTCTGACATTATAAATAATATCCAAAACCTCTTGATGGGATTTTATAGATTCAATACATCCCATACCTACAAAGAAGGAAATTAGGTGGTTGATTCTATGGAAAACATGGGGATTGCTTTGGAATCCATTAGATGTTGGAGGGAAAAATTATGTCTCTTGACGAATGTTAGAGGTATACTCCTTGAAGAATAATATAATAACATTCAAAATGTAGAGGACTCAAAATAAAATCATAATTTTTGAATTTATATTCTTATATATGCCTGATAAAAACCCCCTTCTCAAAGTTTCTCCTCTTGGTAGAATCTTGAGGGGTTGGTTTTTGAGGGTTTGGAATAAGGATGAGAGGAAGACCAAGTGGGTATCAAAGACAATTGATAACCCCCTTGAGCACAATTTCCTTTGGGTTCTAATTATTAATTTATATGTTATGATGATAATAGGATTAAAATTTCATGAGAAAAAAGTGGAAGCCAAAGTCATGAGGCAGTTAATCATGGTTAGAAACTCAAAAATTAAGCATTGTTCCATGATTGAAATCTCGCCATCCAATATGGCTTACACTAATCCAAAAACATGCTCCAACTTGTAATGTCCCTTTCTCCAAAAAAATAGTTGCAGAGTAGAATTTGAGGATTCTACCGCATTCCTCCATAGGAGCTCATCTCAATCTATAGTTTGGGATGTAGCGTATGTAATGAAGGCCCCATAACACACCCAAAGCTTGTGGAAAATGTATCATCTACAAAAATATATCACCATAAAAATATCATCAATTCAAACTCACTATTCCAAAATAGGGTCAACTTAGGGAGTCCCTCTACATGCCTCTGTAGGAGCATGTTCAAGTGTGTGGTTTGGAACATATCACCTATGATGGAACTTTTAGAAAGCTAGAACAAGCAGGACAAGCATGTAATGGGTCTACAAGAAGGCACACTTATTCCAAAGGAATCTACATTGGCCTTAAGGACAACCTAATGTAGCGTGTTGGGAATTCAAATTTTGGGCTTTGGTGCCAATTAGGCTCAAGGTTGACCTACTCCTTAAGAGGAATGTTAGCATATAAATATGAAACCAATTCATGTAAAGGATGGAATTCTTATGTCATTTTAGTGTAAATTTGGGACACTTGTGTTCTACTTCCTTTTGTGGACAAAAGCTCGTAGGAATTGTGTTCATTGGATGAAAACCCAATGCTCACTAAGATCAGAGGACCAAACCCCTTTGGTTCCTGAAGGAATTCTCATTAAGGGATTACATTTGAGCTTCAAATATTTTGTAAGCAGTACTGCAGTACTGTTGCTATTTTATTTGTGGGAGCAGTTGTAAATCACTTCAGATCATTATCTGAATTGTAGTCAAAATATTATACATACATTCTAAATTTCTCTTCATATTATGGAGTAATATATGTTGTGCCTATTTTATTATGTTTGAATTCCATGTGCAAATTAGTATTTGTTAAAAATTATATGTTAGGGACATTACACGACCATTTTGAGCAAAGGATTAAGACCACCGGCATGAGGGTGTTTACGATCCAGCTTAAAAATAATGCCAAAAAGATAAAACTGACAAAAATCTTGATAGATTAGCTATACCCAAGGATTCCTCCTATCTCAGGCATGATTTTCCACTTAATGCTTTGTCCTTCATTTTTTTGCTAAGGTTTGAAGTTATTTTCTAGAAAACTACACCTCACTTCCAAAAGACCATTTTATCGCTATTGCCTAAATCATTGTAGTGGAAACCTCATTAAGTGTCGCTAGCTTTACTTTCACCAAACCATGGGTGAAGAACATGTGAGAATGGAGCTTGGATCCTATGAAAAAATTTGGAACGACACTCTGGTTTGGCATATTTGTGTGGAAGGCGAGTTAACTTGCCAAATATGGAGTGTTTGAGTGGCCACGACAAAAATATTTCATTCCAATTTTCCAATGCATGGAACAAAAGGCATGTCAAGATGGGAGGGATATCCTTTGAAGTTAATGAAGAGGTTATAGCACAAGACATGAGTTTTTCATGCAATGGGTAGAAGCTAAAAAAGCACAGGAAGGTGCAAGACTTGGAGAATGTGTACCTATTTTTCAAAGAAGGTGAAACCTCTATTAAGTTGCATGTGAGATATGACCGTGACAAACTCCCTATCTTGTGGGATAAGGTATGCTTTGATCTAATGAAATATTCACTCTCGAGAGTCATTTTAAATGCTACTACTTGTATCACCTCCCTCTTCTTTAAAACTATTTTAGAAATATGGTGCTAATTAGCTTTCCCTTTTATATGTTATCCTCACTTGAACAATCTGTGAAAGAGGCCATTGATATGAATACAAAAACTTAGAAAAACAACCCATTTTGCTCCACTAGGTGCTCATCCTCATATCATATCATTTCTATCTTGCTCTATATTCCTCGAAGTCCATTATGGCATTCCTATTTGAAGAACCCTTTATTGTTCCTTCTCCTTTTGAAAGCCCCTGAACCCTCGTAATGATGAAGTTGTCGAACCTCCTTCAAAATGAGTGTCAACTCTACCTACTAAATAAGCTACTCCTAGACCAAATACAAAGTCTTCAATTATGCAACCCAAAACCTCTAAAACCTAGAAATACCTAAGCCAAAAAACCATTGTTGTTGATTTGTATGAGCTTAAACACCCCCAAAAAAAAAATCTTGGAAAAAGACCTAATACAATTGTGAAAGAGTCACCCAACAAAAAGAAAAAGAAAACCACTGAAAAATTCCATGTGGAAGAAGCCACTTCTGATGAGGAGAAGATTGAAGATAATAATAAAAACATGAAGAAAGAAGAGAGTAAAAAATAACCTAACCCAAATACTAATGTTGAATACATTAATTGTACCATGTGGAGATCTCATAGATTGGTTGATAAATAGGGCCCTAAAATAACTGTGGATGAGATTTCCTGGTGCAGTCACGGTAGGAGGGCTCCAGTAGGAACAGTCTGAGTCGTGCAACACCGAGTCAACACAATAAAAATAACACAATGAATTGATATACGAACATGAAATGTCATTGAATTGATATCTTACATGCGACATAGGCCTCAAGGGAAAATTATCTAGGGCTCATAGGCCTGCCGCGAAGGCTTTCAATAATACAACTAGCCAACTGACCTTATTACATGCCCTCAAAGGGTTCATGCGAAAAATGTAATGATCCTTAAACATCCCACTTAGAATTGATGATCTACAATGATTAAAAATGTTTTTAAATATGCTTCTCAAGATCCAATATAGGTCTGCACCGGCCACAAGGGTTAATAACCCGATGAATGATCATACATGAAGGTTAACCTCGAAATATGGAAAGATAACTCCATGAAAAAATAAGTAACTTGTGAATCTCGAAGATAGGTCCCAATGAACCCAAGATGCTTTTAAGGTGTCTCATTAAGCTCTACACAATTTGGAATAGGTTTGCACTAAGAATCTAGACCTAGTTAGCCCCTAATGCTCTGACTGGTAAACACAGTGAGATTCTGAGAGTGATAACTTCCAGTAGGCTAATGTGAATGATGTGAAATTTGGATATGTGATAGATGTCCTTGTGTAGGTGTTATATCTTGCTCTGTGAGCTAAGAAAAAATGATGTAGAATCAACTACTAGAATTGCTATTGAATGCAATGTGAGAAAATAACTATTTTTGGTTGACACAGGATTGCTTTTACAACCAAGGATGCTCTTGCATCAGACACCCGAGGTTGAAAGAAAAGTGAGTCCCTACTTTTTGGGTCTAGGAGGAAAACCAAGACGGTCCACCTCAACTTGGGAAATCCATGATGAATCCTCCACTGGTCTGCCTTTCCACTTCACAAGATATTCTTTTTATTGCTTATTCCTAGTGCTCCTTTTGGTTATGATATCCAAAATTTGCTCAATCTCCTTTGGTTCTTGACATGGTAACTACTTCAAATCCACTTCATCACTGCTACGTCTTGTTTGTTCTTCATGAAATTCCTATATGTCTTCCACATTGAAAATAGGTGATACACCCAATGTCTCTGATAACTCCACTTCATATGCATTTCTAGAATCAAACTTCCTAAGAATATTACATAGTCCAAACTTCCTCATCTTTAACTTATTGTATGTACCTACTAGAAATCTATCCTTCCTCCAATATACCATCAATTCATCTCCAACAGAAAATTCCTTATGTCTCCAGTGCCCATCTACCTTTACTCACCATTCATGTCTTCTAAATGCTTTCAGACCTGATTATGCAATGTCTCCATGAAATTTGCAAACTCTTCTACCTCTGCACTCCTTTTATTCTCCATATTGATGTCTCTAAACTCTGTAACTCCTCTAGGATTTACTCTGGTAAGAATCTGAAATGGTGTTTTCCCTATACTTCAGTTCACTGAATTATTGTATGCAAACTCTACCTATAGTAAAACTATATCCCAACTTCCTATCTTATCTCCAACCAAACATCTCAACAAGTTACCCAAACTCTTGTTCACTACCTCTATTTCTCCATCTATCTGTGGGTGATATGTTGAACTGAACTTCAAATCTGTCTTCATCTTCTTCCATAATGTCCTCCAAAAATAGTCAATGAATTTAGTGTCTCTATCTGAAACGATGCTCCTAGGTAATCCATGCAATCTCACAATTTCTTTGAAAAATGATTCAACAATATGCAATGTATCATTAGACTTCTTACAAGGAATGAAATTTTCCATTTTAGAAAAAATTTCCACTACTACCTATTGGCGTGACAATTCACACCTCTAGAGTATGAATTGGCAATGGACAGCTATGCATAGTGTGTAATGACTTCTCTTCAAATTAGGAGGGGAAGCTCCCTCTTGTGCCGATATGCGTGAAAAAGTAGAGTAATCTAACTCCTATCTTTTTGACTCAGCTGGAGGAGGCACATGGTTAAGGAAACCAAGAACGTTTCAGCTAAGGGTTTTCTCTAGTTTTGTAGATCTTAACTACAACTAACTAAATGCTTTTAATCTATCCTATTTCCTCAAGAGAATAGAGCATGAGGACTTAGGAGTAGGGAATGTTTTGGATGATAAACTTTATAACAAGATTTCCAAGGAGGAGAGACCCCTATCTGAGGTGTAGATATGAAAGAACAACTATTAATCACAATACTAAATAACAACCAGGACAACAAATTGCATTGGCGAGACACACATACAATAAATGATCAAACTAGCAATTATATTTAATCTAAGGTGAACCATTATAATAACAATAACATTTAGGAAAGGCGGCACAACTATTGATTATCACCATAAAAGTTTGTGAACAGATACTGAATAGCAATACTATGGCAAGGTGGCACAACATGTATGTTATCATGAGAAAAAGTTAATTACAAATGAGAAAAGTGCTCTTATTTATAGACATCAAAGGTGTAGGGAACCCTAAAATAACCTTGAGTCAACACACAGTCTTGCAAGCATGCAAGATTTTATTGACAAACCTAAATAAAGGAAACTATATAGTTAACTAGAAAACTACCATTAGTTAACCAGAACGGGACTAAACTAATTGGACGTGTGCGACATGTAAGTCCTTATTGAAATAAAAATAACTGATAACTAACATTAGTTAACTAAGTCCTAACTGAAAGTGCCACCTCCACCGAGATATCTCTGAGGATGAGATAAACATGCATAAAATTAGCAATTAGATCTCAAGACCGATGTCGAGTCTAACTACTACTCCTAGTTCTATCCTCAAAAATAATTGCAGGTCCTAACTGACTAATCACTCCAAGCCATCATGGGCTATCACCTCATCCAGGAACTGGTCGACTTTCTAATCCTCTGGCACTTTGACGTTGTCTACGATGATAATCTACCTTTTCAACTCCCTGTCACCATCTTTGATCACCCTTTGACATTCTTTGATCTCTTCAGTTGCCTTTTTAAAACTGGTTTTCATCACTAAGATGTGATCCAAATTAGATGCCATAGGATCTCCCTCAAGATTATCACAAACCAGCTTCTCAAATTCGGCCTGTACTGCATCAAGTTCAACATATGTACCATCTTCAAGAAGATAATGGCATGGGATCTAAGTAACAAAGCCACTAATGAGTTTGAGAGCTCCAGTAATATCCTCTTTGAGTGCATCCATCTTAGTAGAGATTCTCTCGTACATTTCCACTATCAAGAGGTGTTGTTCTCTCCAAACAAAAACCTTCCTTTTCTCTTCCTCTACTACCATGGTGGCATATACAACTGCTAACTAAGATATGGGAATCTGGTCCTTTGCCTTGCCTTCTACCGTAGTTATCTTGAGTTGTTGGATTCCCTAACGAAGTCCATGTGCATCATACCTCAAATGATTTAACTCTGTGAGAAGATGTCAACGTGTAACAATGAAGTCTTCAACCCAGTTGTCCAAGAGTTTTCCATGATTGACTAACTGATTGAATATTTTTTGTTCTATAGGTGTGCCTTGTGGAAGACCAGGTGCTCTGCTTGAGTTTCCATGAATGAGATCATAAATATATTGTCGGAGTTGTTTGATTTCAGCCTTAAGAAACGCTTTATCTTCTCTGTCCTTCATGA
>VDFB02030235.1:0-15123 GCA_007258455.2 Sequoia sempervirens
ACCCATGCTTGTTCATTTACCAAGACATGTTGGCCTTTATCGAGCCATGTGACCTTGTAAGGATTGGTGTGGCGTATCCTTGTCAACTTCAGCTTGTTGACTATCTCCTCTGACACAATATTGTTAGTAGACCCTGAGTCAATGATGACTCTACATACTTTCCCCATCATTTTACACTTTATCCTAAACAGGGACCTCCTTTGGCTTGTTTCCTCTTAAACCGGCTCCTTGATCAAAGTTCTCCTCATCATGAGGTTCTCACCTTCCTCTGAATTCAATGGCACTTCAGGATGTTTATCTGCTGCAGCTGTCTCATCATGAACCGGGTTAGTTCTCTTATCTCCTCCATGAGAAGTACTACCTTTCTCTAGACATCTATAGGTTGGGTGTCCCAATTGATTGCAGTGGTAACATTTCATATTGGTGAAATAGTTACCTCTTCCTTGTCCACCACTTCTTCCTCTGGAGCTGGAGCCTCTTCCTCTACCACCTCTACTAGAGCTTCCTTCTTGCTGCTTAGAGTATCTGACTTCTCCTTGGGCTCTTGGTTCTGAACTTCTTCCACCATAACCACCTCTTTGTCCTCTGCTATCTTTCCCTTTACCTCTACTTTTGGGGTTTTGCTCTTGCTTCTTTTTGCCTTTCTCCTCTATCATTAAGGCCATTTTATAGCATTGAAAAACTATTTTGAAGTTCACTAGGCTCATGTCTTCTTGGATAGACCACTTAAGCCCATTCAAGTACCTTGCTAGCTTGATGCTTTCATCTTCAACCACCTTTGATCTTAGGCACAATTTTTGAAACTCCTCGGTGTATGTCTGGACATCCATATCTTTTTGCCTAAGATTGTGTCTTCTCCTATGCAACTGAACTTCATAATCATCAGGTAGATAGGTCTTCCTTATCTTAGTTACCGTTCCTCTCCATGAAACTATGGGACCTTTGCCTTCTTTCTCTCTTTCAGCTTGTACAAACTTCCACCATGTGAGAGCTGCTCCT
The DNA here is from genome assembly GCA_007258455.2 of Sequoia sempervirens. NCBI lineage: Eukaryota > Viridiplantae > Streptophyta > Pinopsida > Cupressales > Cupressaceae > Sequoia > Sequoia sempervirens. The sequence goes on from VDFB02030235.1 coordinate 1,000, forward strand.
CTCAACCTTGACTTGGCCACCTTTACCTTTTGGGCCTCTATTATACCATCACATTCAAAGTGATTTTCAATGCTCTCAATCCAGTCTACAACTGAATCAGGGTCCATTTGTCCACTAAATAGTGGCACACCTTCCAATGCTTTACCACTTAAGGCATGTAGTGCCTTCAGGAAGGGTTCTTCAGCAAGAACAGGGTCAGGCTTTGGAGTTTCCTCCTTAAAGTCCTCTTCTTTTTCCTTTGCTTGTTTTTCTTCCTTCTGTTCTATCTTATCCTTCACTTTATCTGCTATCTCATGGACTTCATCTAAAAGCTTCTCCATTCGAGATAACCTTTCTCTTAGCCTCTGGTTATCTTCCTCTTGCTCTTCTACCTTTTTAGCTAACTCAGCATTAGTCACCATGGTTCTTTCTTCCTCTGGTGTGTTCTCTCCTACTGACTCAGTGGGCTGCAACATCAATCACAAGCCTTGAATAAAGCTCAACTCACGATACCAAGTATGGTGTATGGAGAACCCAAAGGTTGCTTGCACAATCTCCTAGAAGACCTTCTCACTGTCTCCTTCCTAGAACCTGATACCAATGGGTTCTTGTTGAGCATGAATGACTATCCTTGTCCTGCTCCAACTCTTCTCAAAGAGTTTTCCGCTTGTGCTTTACCTTTGGAAGACCAACACCTTTCTTGAAACTAGTTACACTCACTTGGACCTAGAAGAATCTAAGTGCCGACTTCATCATCTTGCTTGAATTGCTTGTAGGGGTGTTAGAAACTTTGTTTCCTTTCATTTCACCACCAATGGAATTCATCTTGGAGGGTCTTTGATCTTCAATCTACCCAATCTCAAGAAATTGCTTTGGTGAGGCCTATTTCCTAGTAGCCCTTACCAGTCACTTTTCTGCCTTTCTTGCTTAAAATTTCCAAACAACATATCAAATAAACTCCACTTCTAGACACCCTTTTTGGACCTTTAAATGTTTCATAGGATATCAGACCCCTGTCTCATCTGTACGGTGGATTCCTACAATCAAGGGTAAGTAGGCTAATTAGGCCTAATTCCTAGGGTTTCAAGAATTTCTTGCTGATTCCTCACACCAGTGGATTGTTCAAGCCTCAATCCTTTTCCACATGTTAAAATGTGACTAAGACCTACCTGAAACCGTACTATTTCCGTACAGTAGTTCCTTCCCCTACCTAAGTTCTCAACTTTTCTCTATCAAACTCCTAATCAGACTGCCCCAGCTCGCCTAGGGTTTGATTTGACAAATATTTGCTCCATTCCCTACACTTCCTACTGCTAAATATTTACAAGTAATTGGATCCCCTGTCATTTCAATCTAATTTCAGGGAGATCCCGTGGTTAGATCTTATGGGGGAGCCATTCTAAATCTAACTGCTCAAAATAGAGAAAACTATCACTCTACACTCTAATCTATGAATTAGAAACAACAAATCTACACTAAGTAACCTGAATGCAAGATGAAAGTTACTCTAAACTATTCTATGAACTCAAATACAGTGCTGATTCAGTATACACAAAGCCTTTGGTAACTTTGTTTCTCAAGACACACGGGTAAACACAGAAAATGCAGCAAAGTTCCCTATTCCTTCACACCAAAATTTGATTACAATGCAATCTAACTCTTCTCTACGAGCCACCACACCTATTTTGAAGCCTTTACCATGTTTCAAGGGAAGTTGCTCGACTCCACATCCCTGATTTCAAGGGGATCCAATATAACTAAGTTGCATGCAATTCCACAACTGTTGTCATGCAACTTTTACAACAACATTTTGCAACTTAACACTATGTCATGATACTAAATCTTAGGAACTCTAACACCTTGATCTCGAGCCAACAACTCCCTTAACTATCTCTTAGCATCTTCTAACAACAAGGATGTGGTTATAACACACTTAAGGCTCGACCTTCCAACTTAAGCTGTCCTAAGCTAAATAAAGCAACATTTAACAACATTGATTAACTAAAATGAATTTAGTCCTAATGACTAATTCATCACACACAAACAAGACCTTCTAAGGTCCAATTCAAACTCACTAATACCTTGATTTGGCTAAGATCAGGTACAAGCCAAAATTGATGACAAACAAACCGAAGATTAGCCTAGGTGCTCCTGCACCAATTTTATACCTCAATATAATGTGTAGTTTTATTTTTTTTTGCAGACATTTATTGATAACTCCAAGAAGGGGATAAAGTTGAGGTGCTAGATCTGTTTGATGGTGCTGCTATGGGCATTGGGAAAATTCACTCACTATCTATTATACATGGAGTCAAATTGAAAGGAATAGGAGATGCAAGTGTAAGTATTTTACAGGTCACAAGTAGCATACCCCTTCCTTATCCAAACAAAATAGATGGAGCTTTCCATTTGAAAAAGAAAGAATGGACCTTCACATGGCCACTAAAATATTTGAAAAAAATGACAGAGTGTTAGCCATAAGTGTAGAAGAGAAAAAGAAGGGTTAGCAACAGCAGAGTGTGTAGAGTGAAGTTACAGACAAAGAATGTATCAAGCCTGAATAAGCTGAACCCAAAAAAAAACTAGAGAATCTGATTTAGGTGTACATTTTGTGAGTATAATAGAGAATTTTTTATCTTACTACACCTATAATGTAAAACCCCTTGATTATGTTTTTATGTTTTTGTTTCGGTTTCGCTCATTCAAAATGGTGCATTATAGAAGAGGGGATATGTTGATGTATAAGCAGTAGACACAAAGAAAATGGGTGCAGAAAAAGAAGTAAATGCATAGCAAATAAAGAGGTGCATAGAAGAGGAAATGTTACATAGAGTGCAACATACATGTATGTGTAGTTGCAAATAAGTTGCAACATAGAATTGTCATAAAAATTGTAATATCTTGCATAAGGAAAAAAAGGCATTGTAACTCAGTTTTCTTATTCACAACATTGAGAAGCATACTTTGTAATAGTACATTTTTCAAAGCAAAAGCACATTTATGTCTTGTATCTACTGTAAGAACTCATTTTCTCAATAAAATTTTAGTATTTTCCATTCTTAATAGCCATTTCATTATGTGCAAATAAATGATTGATTATGTTTTTTTGTGTTTTTATATGTTTAAACCTTAATTAAAGAATTGTCTCATTTCCAACACTTATAGGTAGAAATCAGTGAACAAAAACAATTAAATAAACTACCAATTGACTAAATATACTACCAACTAACAGAAATCAGTGAATAAATATGACTAAATATAATGATTATGCAATTAATAAACAATATATCAATATACCTACTAGTTGAAAAAAAATAGTGAACAAAAATAATTAAGTAAACTACCAAATTGATAAAAATGATTAAAATTAATGACTAAATACACTACCAGTGGATGGAAATTAGTGAATAAAAATGACTAAATAAGCAACTAGTTAACAACAATCAATGACTAAATTAACAACTAAATATAATAGTGAATAAAAAAATGACTGAATAAGTGACCAATTTAAAACAATCAATGGCTACATTAATGACTAAACACACTACCAAATCGATCAAATTAATGACTAAATTAATGAACAAATTGATCAATCAGATGGCTAAATAAATAACAAAATCGATCAATCAAACAACTAAATCAACAACCAAATCAATCAATTAGACAACTAAATCAATGACCAAATCAATCAATAAAACAAATAAAAATGGTTTATTCATCAATTCGGTTGCATTATAAATGACTAGCAATAAACTACTACTAGTCACTCGACCATGCTCAGTCATTTATAAGCAGTTTTTAGTAGTTTTTTCAGTCGTTTATTGTTGTTTATGTACTAGTGATTTAGTGCATTCAGCTTTTTGGGTTTTGGCAACCACCATGGTATCCAATGAATCAAATTTGAAATAGATTTTGGTGCATAGCTTTATGGATAGACAACTTGTTGAAGAAGCCTAAAAATGAAGGAAACCCTAACAAAAGAGATGATCTGGACAGTGGTGTGCATCTTCAGGTACTAATTGCAGGTCAACGAAGTTAATCAAAAGTAGAAGTTAAAAAGGAAAGTGAGTGTGAGTGATGGCTGCAGGTGTAGTGTGTTGTGTTTGCAAGAGTTGATGTGTCGAGTTTACAAGTGTAGAGGGTGAGAAAACTATACAGTATGATAACTTGCTAAGTATGTAGCTGAGAAAGTGAGGAAAAGAAAGGTGTAGTGTAGCAAATAGAGTATGCACAACCTATGAATAATAGAACCCAAAAAAAAAGTAGAACATCATCAAGGGGTAACATTCAAGGTGAAAAGGTGTAATATAGCAAGGTTGAACAAGATAGATCTAAGTGCAGAAGAGAGTGAAGTGTAGAGGAGAGAGAGAGTACAAAGCAAAGGGGATGTGTTGCTTAGATTTTAGCATCAAAAGTAGAGAGTGAGTTGCAATGAGTGAAATAAAGTAATGTGTTGTTACAAGTAAGTTGCAACATTGAATTGTAATGAAAATTGTTATTTATCTTATTGTAAATTTGATTGGTTGGTGGCATTAGATAACTAAGTTGGTGCTCAGAGTAGGGGATTGGTTTCTCCTTGGATTTGGTGCTCCTAAATCAGGGAGTTGGTGCTTCCTTAGGGTTCGTGCACTTAAACATTGTAACAAAGGATTGGATTGTGATGTTGGATTTGAGCAGTAGACACAAGTAGATTTTGTCACCGTGGTTTTTCCCATCCTGAGTTTTCCACATATATATGGTGTTATGTGATGTTTTATGTGTGCATGCTTATCTCTCTACATGTTTAGTGAATCTGCATAAAGAGCTAAAGGAATCAATCTATTGAAAGTGTTTAGAGCTATTTTATGTTTCTAGTTATATTTTTGTATCATATGTTTAGTATGTGCAAAGGTTTTGAGGGCTACATTTTATTATCTACTGATTCACCCCCCCCTCTTAGTAGATTTTTGTGGTACAACAATAGGATTGCATTTCCTTACACTAACAACACATCAAAATATGAATTCTCAATCATAGGACTATAGGAGGCAATTAGATGGAAAATAATGGACCTAAAGGTATATGGTGACTCATAGTTAATAGTCTGATAGGGAAATGATGAATATGAGACTAAGGAAAAATAGTAGTACCATATAAGAAAATGGTGGACAACTTACAAGAATAATTTGACACCATCTTATTTAAATAGATACCAAGAGTATAGAATATAGGAGTGGATGCAATGGCCACCATTGGGTCTCTCTTGGACATTCCCAATAATGTACATTAGTGCGAGTTCTTGGTGGAATAGTAGTTGATTCCTGCATTTGACACTATCAAATATGAGCTTGTATGTGATATTGTTGGTCTCAATTCACCCTAGTACAAACAGGTATATCACTACCTTAACACCCAAATCCTACCTCCCGACTTGTCCAACAATCAAAGAAAAACCTTTATCTGATGAGTGGCCAAGTATGTTATCATCACCAACACCCTTTACCATCGTAGCCTAGATACCACCCTTCTCAGATGTCTTGACACAGAAGAATCAAAGACATCTTTATAAGAAGCACATAATGGTATATGTGGGGCTCACTCTAGTGATCCTTCTCTAACCAAGAAGCTTCTATGGATGGGATACTATTGGCCAACAATGGAGTGTGATTCTTACCACTTCGTAAAGAAATTCCATCAATATCAAATACATAGAGACCTGGTACATGCACCAACACAAGGACTTCACCCAATTACCTAGCCTTGGCCTTTGTATCAATGGGGACTCAACCTCATTGGAAAGATATATCTAACATTTGCAAATGGACACAAGTTCATTATAACTGCTATAGAGTATTTCACCAAATGGATCGAATCCATACTTATTTCCTATAACACTAGAAAACAAATCTCCAAGTTCATTTTGAGCTATATAATATGTCGATATGGTGTTCATTTATCCATTGTAATTGATACTGGACATATATTCAAAATCCAAGATGTCAAGGAATTGTGGAATGGTACCACATTCAGTACCACTTTTCTACCCCTATTACCCATAGGGTAATGGTCAAGCAAATGCATCTAATAAAAAAATTGTAAAACTCCTGAAAAAGACTATCAATGGTGTTGCCTAAGATTGGCACATATAGCTAAATCCAGCCTTATGGACTTATCCTTTTGCAAGCATTTGTACACCCACAGGTACCACACATTTTAACCTTGTCTACGGTTCTGAAGCCATCTTAGCAATTAAGGTCAAGATCCCATCCTTGATATTTTTCATGCAGAGTGTCATTAAGGATGAAGACTACAAAATTTTTAAATTGCACAAGCTAGAATTATTGGAAAAAAGATGAAAAACAACATCAGTCCACTTGTACGCATATCAGAATTGCCTTAAATGGAGCTACAATAAGAGGGTTAAAGTCAAAAATTTTGACATTGGTGATCTATTCTTGAAGGAAAATCCAAAAAATTAGTAAGAACATGAGAAACAGGGTAAGTTTGAACCTAACTAGTTAGGTCCTTACATCATCACTGCAACATACGAATCTAGTTCCTATCAATTGGCTACTCCAAAGGGTGAACTGTTATCTTATCCCATTAATAGAATGAACCTTCAAAGGTACTATACATGACCTCTACAAGATCCCATGTGGTAAAAATATAAAAAAGTGGAAAAAAACAGAAAAGAAAAGAGAAAGAAAAATAATTCGTCCTATAGTGAAAACCATTTCGATGGTGCTTTGGATAAGTACCATGGTGAAAACCTAGAAAACAAACACCATGTGTAGTCAAATTTTTATCTTCCATCTATCAACATTCTATCTGATTTTGTCCATAATAAATCTAAACCCATAATCCTTTGAAGTGAAGAGATTTCCCATGGCCTGAAATTGGGTAATACTTAGTGTCAATAACTTATCACATTCAACCATCCATAAAAAATAGTCTTGTTCTAGACTAGGGGAAATTCTTGACCTAAGGTTTAAAAAACATCCTTCACATGGTATTTGATGATGTTATCACATAAAATTCAAAAACATCAAAAAATATAAAACATCCAAAAAGATCAAAAAAATCAACCAAAACACAAAACATTCAAATATCCTTTGAAATTACAAAAACATTCAAAGTTAGAAAATCCAAAAAATAGTGTCATTTTATACAATTGAACTAGGATTTCTCTGTGTTTGTCACATAGGCAAGGACATCATCAATGAGCCCTCAAGACATTAGGTCTATCTATTATGGTCAGTCGAGGTCAAGTCTTGTTCTTAGTCCAGATCTCATAAATAAGTTATCATTGGTCACAAATACGGTTGATCTATGATGTCTATACTATTGTCACGTAGGAAAGGCCATCATCAATGAGCCCCTAAGACATTAGTTCAATCCCCTTAGGTTTGTCATGAGTAATTCTTCCGTCACCGTCCAAAATGCATAATAAAACTATTCTTTTGTAGAAAACTGACATGTTGAACTTAAATGACATACCTAACAAAGAATCAAGCTTAAACAAATCAACGAAGAAAAAATAGGACACTACCCAAGTAAGCCTTCAAACTAGTAGGTCAATTATTTTCATATCTATAAAAGGTACCTATCAAAAAAAAATATATATCTTATACAAGATGTGGCAATATCGAAACCAAGAAAGGCGTCTTATACGAAATGTTTTATTCCTTAAATTGAGCTTAATATTTTTTATCATGTACTTATTGGTAGACAAGAAGATCCTAAAATCTTGTTAACTTGTTTGCTTCAATTAATCTTATCTTTTTATTTTATTTATCTTATGTCATACTCCTAAGATGCTCAATGATATCCACAAATTATTAGAGTGACGATGAGGGATGATGATAGATCTTTCTATTGATTTATGTCTATGGTTTGTCCTGATAACGTACTAGGGAAACTAAGGTCCTTATGTGTGATTGGGATTCTATCTAACATAATCCAAACATCCTATACAATTCAAAGGTGAATCTAACATTTTATTGTATCAAGATAAACATGCTTTATGAAAAAATTTGTGCATGTTCCTATAAGGTTTTATTGTCACTAATCTAAATCAGGACACTCTTTGTTTGACATATTTTAATCTTTGAAAAATGGATATTATTATCACCAAATTTTGTCTCAACTTGGTTTACATCTTCCACTTGTCCATATATTATATCTTAAAGCAAACAGAAACAAAATCTACCTTCATAATCCATGCTTAGTTATGCATACATATGCTTGTTCCATGTCCCATAATAAAAATGCTCTATGATGATAAAACATGTACTACTACAAGCTCAAGTAATATCAACCATTTTTTGGACTCAAGGAACATTGAGAGGGGGGGTATGAATCAGTGTTCAGCAATATTTAAATTTCATTTCAGATCTTAAACCATTTACAACATTTCAACAAAAGTAAAGATGCAAGCACAAGAAGGAAACAATCAAAATACCATAACACCAAGATTTTTACGTGGAAACCCTGTTAAGGGAAAAACCACAGTGGAGGTTAATCCACAATTTATACTTTGTTAAAAGTATGAAGAAAAAAGGAATGCACATGCTTTTAGGCACACTGCCTAGAGCTCACTGCTCAAGAAGCTCACTGCTTACAGGAAGTCTCACTGCTTACAAATTTTTTGGCTTACAAAAAAAGGTTGAACTAAGAAAGTAGCATCTACAAATTCTTGGTATCAATTTTGGTGAAGCTCATAGATCAGATTCTGGACCTTCTGTCTAATTCTGTACTTCGCTTTGCTTTGCCTTAATTTGTTTTATAAAAATCCTCTTCTACACAAGAAAAATTCACTCAATTGATCTTCTGATATTTGCACACACATTTGATCTTCCCTTCACACTCATACATCCATCAAAATGAATTACCCTAACTCACATATATATCCGCTGTCAAGGATTTCAACTGTTTCAAGGTGGCTTTAACAAAATAAAAGATATTTTCCAATTATTAGCTCAATTCACATTTAATATTCAATGCGTACCCATCAAAGTCAGCCAAACCATAGCTAGGACCCAAAACAAAATGTTTGAACATGGAAATATTTAAATAATTACTCCTTATACATCCACGACATGCTACATTCACCAAGTCAGCCACCATTAGCAAATAAAGAGAAAAATCATCCTATTGGATCTCCTAACTGATACATTGATTAATGCGACATCACAAAACTTAAAAATAAGATAAAATAGATGCTAAAAAAACTCTCCCCGAGATCCAAAACTCAAAATGATGATCTGGTGAAGCATACAGATTGACATACTAACTGGATACCATATTCTTCATTCTCACTTCCGGTAAAACTTTGTTCTTCACTTTTCCTGCTGGTAGGAACAAATTTTGATCTGTGGAATGGAATAATGACTTAGGTTGCCATCAATGACAACACTAGAATCCATATGCCAACAATCTCCTCCTTTGGCATTGATGGCAACACTTAGTGAAAAATGACTAAGTGTCAGAACCAATATGATTACGCTACCAAATTTCAAAATTTCAAAACACAGCTCCCCCTTAGAATGATAAGGTATTTTTCACTGCTCTCTCTCCCCCTTTGAAATCAATGAAAAACATACTTTTCACTACACTCTCTCTCCCTTTCAAAAATTTCATCAAAATTTGAAGAAATAAAATTGCTATTAGAGTCATAAAATTACCTTCTACTTATCTTTCATTTCCGAAAGAAATTTCCTCCAAGCTTCTACTGCAATCCCAATTATTAAGATCAAGTTGTTGTTCTCTAATGTCCGGTTGATAATCTGGATGAGGGACTCTAGAATTGTGATTGCCTCTTCTAATTTCTCTCTTTTCCTCAAAACCTCAATCAACTGCTCCAATCTACATTCGGTTAAATCCTTCACCTTCCAAAAGGCATCCACAAGGTTGTTTCTGGTGAACAAAACTTTTGTATGCTTAGACTAAAACATACTTGAATCCTTTTCTTGACTGCACCATCTTGATTTTGAAACATGTTATAATCCTGACCAATTTTGTTCAGCTCAGATTCAATCTACTCCAGCTTATCTTTGTATCTCCCAACTGCATGATCCCAACAAAGACAATAGTTGAAGATGTTATTGGTTGTATTTATGCATTGCCTCAATACATTCATTTGCATTTTCAGTTTGGTAAGAGATAGCCTAAACTGCTCCTTCATATGTAGAATTATTTGTCCCTCTTTCATGTCCTGAGACTTAGAGACCATGGCATCCTTAATGCACTCAATCATCTCTTTAGGAAACACATTCTGCAAACTCTCCAAACCAATATTATTGTGCACTAAATAAGTACTTAGTGTGCTCTTGATCAGGTCCTACTCATAAGAGGGAGCGACCATATGTCTACAATTTTCTGCATCCCATCTTTCTCCTGAATAAGCTATAGTATCTTTGCTTTGGATAAAACACCTTCTTCTTCGCTTCCTTCTACTATAACTACATCCAGTTCAACTAATTTTGGTTCTTCTCTTGGAGTGTACTCATCAGATTCTTCATCTGGTATGACCACAATCACTAGATCTTTACCTTTTCCTTCAATTTTTGGAGTCTTGTGTGTCAAAGGAGTGTAATCAACAATCTCTTGTGCTCTTTTCTTCTTCCTCTCCATCTCACCAGAAGAAGATCCAACTTCAAGTTCTCTTACCAGAATGTAAATGCTAATTGCTCCAAACTTCCCTATCAATTCTTTAAAGAAATTTGCATACTCTTGCTTATAATTTGTCAAAGTGTTATAGTGTTCAAAAATTTGTTTACAAACCATTTCATTTTCTTTCCATACAACATTATCAATCTGTGGCAAGCAACTCAGAAAATAAATCACAAGACATATGACCAAGGTACCAAACCTGAAGGGGTAATCTGCCTCCTTTTTTAGTTGCACATTTTACATCAATTGATCTTTTAGCAATCCACACATATCAAAATCATGATCCTCCATTATCATTTTATGAGAGATATAAACTAACCCTGTCAAAGTTGCACCTTCCCTATTTCTAAAAAGGATTTTGTATGAGATTCCATGCACAATGTACCTTGTTATTGGATCTTTGATCATCAAAATTATCAAAGCCCTTTGATCTCCAGTTACTCTGGTTATGGTTTTGACCTCCTTGTTCCAAATCAACTTCTTTTTCAAAATATCCCCAACATTGCATAATCCAGTTAAATTCTTGATTACCTCTTTTGAAATGTGATAGGGTTTATCCAGAGTTAGAATTTCATCATTCAATCTATTCAAGATAAACCTAAGGACTTATGTGTTATCAAAGTATGGAAATTCACTCCAAATGTCCAAACTTTTTTGTTTCACACCTTCAAGCTATTTCAATTCATTGGCCAACAAGAAATTTCTTACATCCCTAATATTTTCACTACTATATACATCTAAATTCACCATTTCTTTGATTTGCTTCATTTTTCCTTTTGCACTGAACAAATTTCTATCGAACACCAAATTGAGTGAGAATTCTACAAGCAACTGAAATACCTGATGAATTCGCTGCCAAAATTTCTTTACTCCTTTGAAATTCTACTGCAAAGGCTCTCCTATTTTTCTTCAATGCACGATGACAAATGAGGGTTGCAAATACCCTTTTATAACTCACACACCTAACCTCTTTATCACATTAAATTTTTTTCCCTAGGTGTTCCAGATACTCTTCTTTCTTAGACAGCAAAAAGAAAAATTCATTTTTGGACATTTTACTTCTCAAACATCTGCATAAATGACCACTGATACAATTTGTAAACTATTAGCACAAATACTAACAATTTTCTACATTTCGGTGCCAACTACCGACAGAGGGACAAAGGATTTCTTTTTTTTTTGAACAATTCCCCCTAGGCCAATGGCCTGAGATCAATTTCTGAAGGAATTACCGAAACCTGCTTTCGGTGCAGGCTTATTTCCTTCATCATATTCACTCTTCCTTACCCATGTTTTCTTCATCTGATCTCTTATCTCTTCCATAGTCATTTTCCCTTTTCCTTTATCATATGTCTATGAAATTCTACCTTTGTATAACAGACCTCTTCTATCCATGTTTATGTTCCTGCAGAATCTTGCAATGTGACCAAATCTTTTGCAATTGTAACACACAAGATTTCTTTGTCTAGACCAATCATTCCATTTATTTCCTCTTGATCTGCATTTATTAGCAATATGCCCAAGTTTTCCATAGGTGTAGCATTTAACGTTCCTTACACTGATTATGACCAAACTTGTTGCAACTGAAACACTAACCGAGAAATGATGGACTACTTGAATTTATTTTACTTCTACATTGAGAAGCCATACGACCAAATTTATTACAAGCAAAGCAGTGACCATTAAACTTCTGAGCATTGGGTTGTCTTACTAGATACTTTTTTCCTTTGTTCATTTGATTTCTTTGTCTATAATCCTCATGTTTAGATCTAGAGCTTTCTCCCTTCTCATATCCAAGACCTCACTTGTCATTTGCATCCTTCTATCCTTTATTCAACTCATCAAGCTTAGCATAACTAATCTTAAACTTTTCCTTGTATTCATTTGTAGTAGTGAGTTCATCTCTGAGAATAACTATTTCTTTCAAGCTCTTGTTCATTATTTTTGGATTGTTGTAGTTCAATCTCTAGCTGAATGAATCCACTATTAACTTTGTTGCATTATTTAGATCTTTCTTTTAAGGTCTGATTCAGGTGAACATCTTCCAATATTTTACTTTCTTTCTACTTTAGTTGATCACATAATTCATTTCTGTTTTCTCTTGACTCATTGATTTTATCCTTCAATGATTGAATGAATTTTTCAGCATCCTCAAGATTTGATTTGAATTCCATGACTTCTTCTTTAGATTGATCAAGATCATCAAGTGCCACCAAAATTTGTTGTTGAAGACTACCAGAGTCCATTGCATTCTAAGATCCACCTCAAGCGATAAACTCTTTTTCAAAGGAACTAGGCTCTAAATACCAACTATTGTTGGACTCAAGGAACACTAAGAGGGGATAAATCGCTGTTCAACAATATTTAAATTTCATTTCAGATCTTACACCATTTACAACATTTCAAATGTAAGTAAAGATGCAAGCACAAGAAGGAAACAATCAAAATACCATAACACCAAGATTTTTATGTGGAAACCGTGTTAAGGGAAAAACCATGGTGGAGGTTAATCCACAATTTATACTCTATTAAAATTATGAAGAAAAAGTGAATGCACGTGTATTTAGGAACACTACCTAGAGCTCACTACTCAAGAATTTCTTACCGCTACAAGAAGGATCATTGCCTTTACAAAAATTTTTGATTTCAACAAAATGTTGAACTGAGAAAGTGGCATCTACAAATTCCCAGTATCAATTCTAGTGAAGCTCATAGATCAGATTCTAGACCTTCGGGCCGATTTTACACTTCACTCTGCTTTGCCTTAATTCATTTCACAAAAATCCTCTTCTGGACAAGAAAAATTCACTCAACTGATCTTCTAATATTCGCACATAAATTTTCTCTACCCTTCACACTCATACGTCCATCAAAATGAATTACCCGAACTCACATATATATCTTCTATCAAGGACTTCAATCGTTTCAAGTCAGCTTCAACAAAATAAAAGATATTTTCCAATTGTTGACTCAATTCACATTTGATATTCGATGCATACCCATCAAAGTCAGCCAAACCATAGCTAGGACCCAAAACAAAATGTTCAAACATAGAAATATTTAAACAATTACTCCTTATACATTTGTGACATGCTACATTCACCAAGTCAGCCACCATGAGCAAATAAATAGAAAAATCATCCTGCTGGATCTCATAACTCATACACTGATTAATGCAACATCACAAAACTTAACAATAAGATAAAATATATTCTTAACAAACTCTCCCCAAGATCCACAACTCAAAATGATCATCTGGTGAAGCATACAGATCAACATACTAACCGAATACCCCGTTCTTCATTCTCACTTCCGGTAAAAAAAAATTCTTCACTTTTCCTACTAGTAGGAACAAATTTTGATCTGTAGACCAAAATAATGATTTAGTTTTCCATCAATGGCAACACTAGAAGCTATATTCCAACAAAAAATCCATATTCCAACACCATTTTATCAAATTTGGATGGACGATTTGTTTGAAATTTTTTCTTCACT
>VDFB02030236.1:0-10493 GCA_007258455.2 Sequoia sempervirens
TTTCTAATTTTTGGGTAACTTTTTGGGGACAAGCTCGCATATTGCGAAAGGGTGATTCTGTAGCTTTCTGTAACTTGCATGTGTTGTAGAACTTGGGGATTTGAAATCCTCTGCATGTAAGAAGCTCCATTTTTTGAATAATAAAATTAGTTTCTTGTTTGTGGGTTATTTTCTAAGTCTCGGGCTGTTCCCTCATCATCAGTTGTTTGGTGCTTTAATTACTTTTGAATTAAGAGATTTTGATCTAAGTTAGTCAATAAAAGAGACTACTTTTAAAGTTTGCAAAGTAGAGAAGAATTACGAATCTAATCTAGATGAGTTTGATGAGTTAGAAGAAAATATTGTGAGATTGAAAAAGGACATTGGAAAATATAGAGGTAAGTTACCTTTCAAATGCTTCAATTGTGGAAATATAATTCATTATGCTTCAAGATGTCTAGTGAAAGCTTCAAATGATAGATTTAATGAGAATAGAGGTAAATCAATTAAGATAAGTTATTATGTTAAAGAAGATGCTAATATATCTTATGTTGAATTTGACTACCTAGATGATGAAAATGATGAATGTTTTGTTCATGTCTCCAAATTTTGGAACTAACTCTATTAAATGTAAGAGATGTATGAAGGAAGTTGCACCAAAATTAGGTCATAATGGAACTATAGTGACTTCTTTTCATGCTAGAGAGAACAAAAACTACTTGATTATTGCTAGCGAATTCTCAAATCACATGACAAGTGATAAGAGTAAGTTTTTTAAACTTTAGAAGTTTGAAGGAGGTCTTGTTAAGTTTTGTGGTGAAACCTCTATTAATATATGTGAAAAAGGTACCATCAATTTTGATGGAAATAATAATACAAATGATGTTCTTTATGTTAAGGGGCTCCAACGTAATCTTTAAAGTGTAGGAAAAATGTGTAGAAAAGGAAATAATCTTGTATTTGAAGATGGTAGTGAGATCACGAAAGGCTCCAAAACTCTAGTTGCTACAAGAAGATGGATAGATGAAAAATTCTATTAGCTTAAGGGTGTTAATGGTATGTGCATTATGAAAAATCAATGAACTTTCTCTATGGCATAAAATAATGTGTCACATCAATTTTGATAGCCTATTTAGAATCAATTTTTCTCAAGGTGTGAGAGATCTTCCAAGGATTACAAAGCCTATAAATGAAATTTGTAAGCAATATCAAGCTGGGAAGAAAAAAAGAAAAGGTTCAATGTCAAAGAATACTCTACTACAAGACTATTGGATTTGATGTATACAGGCCTTTGTGGACCTAAAAACTCAATAACTTTTCAATGTGACAAGTATTTCATGTTGTTGATTGATGATTACTCTAGAATGACTTGGGTAACTTTTGTCAAAGTAAAAATAGAAGCTCTAGATAAGTTTAAGGCATTTAAAGCTATGGTTGAGAATGAAATGGATATGCAAATCAAATGTTTAAGATCCAACAAAGGTGGAGAGTTCACCTCCAATAATTTTAACAAATTTTATGAAGATCATTGAATAAAGAGACATTTGTTAGAACTTAGGACTCCTTAGAAGAATGGAGTGGTGGAAAGGAAGAATAGGACTATTTAGGAAGCAACAAGGATAATGATCACAAAAGAAAATCTATCAAATGTCTATTAGAGAGAAGCAATTCATACTACAATCTACATGCTTAACAAAGTACAAGCAAGGACAAATAGTTCAAAGACTCCCTATAAGTTGTGGTATAGAAGAAATACTACTATTAAATATTTTAGAGTGCTTGGAATAAAGTGCTATATCAGAAGAGATGAAGAAAAATTAGGAAAGTTTGATGCAAGGTCTGATGAAGGTATCTTCCTTGGATACTCTACAAAGATCAAGGCTTATCCATGCTACAAAAAGAGGCTAAAAAGGGATTATTGAAAGTGAAAGTGTCAAAGTGGATGAAGACTTAGATAAAAGTTCAACGTTGGTAGATGGATACGAATCAGATGAGTCCTCTTTCAGAGAAGAAGAAAAGGATGAAGGTAAGGAAAAATAACTATATATTTAAGAGGAAGAAGTTATAGAAATGATCCCTAAGATTCCTAAGTATGTGTAGAATAATCATTCTGAAGATCAAATTATTGGTGAAGAAAGCAAAGGTGTATTGACAATGAGAAAAGTTGCTATGACAAAAGAACAAGTAAATTTATGTTTACTTTCAAAAGTTGAACTTAAAATAATGATTAAAGCATGCTAAGATGAATTTCTGATTAAGGCTATGGAAGAAAAACTAGACTTGGGAACTTTTCCCAAGACCAATGAAGAAGAATATGATTGGATCCATGTTGGTGTTCCAGAACAAGCTAAATGAGAATTGAGAAGTTGTTAGGAACAAACCAAGGCTTGTGTAAAGGCTACTCACAAGTAGAAGGAATAGAATTTGAGGAGACATTTTCTGTAGTGGCAAGGATGGAGGCTATTAGGATATTTTTGGATTTTGTAGCACATAAGGATTTCAAAGTTTATCAAATGGATGTGAAGTATACATTCTTGAATGGTGATTTGGAAGAAGAGGTATACATTGAACAATTGAAAGGTTGTCAATTATGAATAATCCCAATATGGTTTCTAGACTAAAGAAAGAATTATATGGACTCAAGCAAGCTACTGGAGCTTGGTATGCAAGATTTGATAGGTAATTGTTGTAATAGGTATGCAATAAAGGTACCACAATAGAAATATTTACTTTAAAGTTGAGAAAGATTGAATTTTGATTGTGGTTGTGTATGTTGATGATATAATATTTCAAGGAAATGAAAGTATGTGCAAGATACTTGCAGAAGAGATGTAGAAAGATTTTGATATGTCTATGTTTGGGGAGATGGATTTCTTCCTTGGAATTTAAATCAATCAAATAGAGAAAGGAATATTCATTATAGACACAAAAAATTATCCTAATTAAATAATATTAACCTCATTCTTCTAAGTTCATATCCATATACTTAAATAATTTTAATTATTTAATCTCTAATATTCTTCATAATTAAATAAATATGTTTATTTATTTAATTAACTAATTTATAAATTATTTTATTGTTACAAAAATATTTTTATTTATTTAATTATCCATGTAGGTGCAAATAAATAAATTTTATTTATTTAATACACTTTCTTTCTTTAATCTTTCCATTTTTCTCATCAATCAACTCAATCTCAATTTTGGAATCTAAATCTTTCCTAAATCATTAAATTTCTTTTATTTTGAAAACTTCATCTTCATCCACCAGTCAACTCAATCTTCAAAATATAAACTTTATGTGCACATTATCTATTGATCAAATTAAATAATTCATTATTATCTCTTCAATCTTCAAAATAGAAATTTTTATTTTGAAGTTGAGTTGACGCTATTGATTTTTCAATTACCTCATGTCTTCATCTTCATCCTCATCTCTTATTTAATTTTTCCTTGGAAAGTCTATAAATAAGATCATTTATTCATCATTTGGGATCTCACATCTTATGCAAATCAACCTTGTCAAAATCTGTCATCAATCATATTGTTATGTTGTTGAGATTTAGCATCCACATCCAAAGACAAATCAACATCACATCATATCTTTTTGAGGTTTGCAGTGGGATCGGTAAAGTAGATATTTAAATTTTATTTCTTTATTAATGTTTTCATGTTGTTTTAATTTCTTATTTTTCTGATTTCAATGCACACACGTTGGTGAACCCAATGTGAACACTAACCTTTATTGCCTAACCTTGTTGTCTGTGAGTTTCTAGTGTTTTCTAGATCTTGTAGGTTACATGTAATTTACGAGGCTAAAAAAAAAAAGAATTTTTGAAGGCTTTTTGAGGAAAAATGGATTCCACCATTGCATCCATAAGGGTTGTTCCATAAATTTTCATATATTATTTCATATTTTGGTGCCAGATAACATTTTAAGCTTTAAAAACACATTTTTTGGGCACTTTCTTTGGTAATCTGTACATTTGTACAAATTTTTAATTTTGAACTATTATTTTATTGTTGCATGTCTTTAATTTTTGTTTAAAATTATTTTTCTTTTATTTTTTACTATAAAATTAATTAACAGAGATTTAATTACTTGGTCAAATTGCCTATCCTTCCTTTTCGCAATTTTTGAAAATACTAACCTATAGTAAAACAAGCATAACTTTCAAATCACTACTTAGATTCTCAAGTTCTTGTAGGTTTTGTAAAGATGGTTATGTGGTGTATGCTATGAAGTAGATCATTTTTTTTCAAATAAAAAATAAAAAATTAGGCTATGGAAAAATATTTGGAGAAAATGATTGTTGAAGAGTACTAACAAGTGGGTTTTGTAAATTTTTAAATAGTTTTAAGATTCACACTTCAATTGGTGCATAAAATTAGCTCACATTTATATTTGGTGCGTCTAAAATGAATCCCACAATCTTCAAATTTACATTTGGTGCTCTAAAATGAATCCTACAATCTTTGCATTTCAATTTGGTGCATCTAAAATGAACCCTACAATCTTCACACTTCATTTGGGTGTTCAAAATTGAACCTACAATCTTCATTTTCCCTTGGTTCATTAAAATTGAACAACACAACTTGCACATTTCAATTTTGTTAGAAAACTAAGATCACCTACATGCAAGATGGATACTTGTCACATGCAAAAGATATGAAGAACCTAAGAAGATGTTCTCTGAACCTCAAAGTGCAAAATGTTTAAAGAAAGAATCATTATTACAAAATAAGATCAATCCCTTATGAGAGGAGATCAAAGAAACCTAAATGAAACCAGTGTGCACACTTAACAATTAATAGTATTATTAATGCTAAGTTCGAAGGTAAAGCTTAATTAGTAATCAATGTAATTCTGTGTGCATAATAACCTTACTCTAACACTATAAGATGAACTTGGGAAGAAGCTACAAACACTAGAATAGACATGAAAACAAAAGACTGGGTTGACAACTGAGTGATCGGTACCCATTTACAAATGCAGAAAGAGTAAGAGAAGGAAAACTGAGTAAGACAAAACCCACTACAATGAGATAACACATCTTGAAGAGACACTAGAAACTCGTAGAGTAACACTTGGAACCAAAATACGGCAATGAGGAAGAATGTTAAATCACCCCTACATTAGATGAGGAATCATGATTGAGCTAAGGTCTTTGAAAAAGTGGCAAGCAAACACGATGCCTGGAACACTTGAAAACTCAAAAAGCAGAATTCATGCAGGAATCTATAGAAGAAGCAAGCAATTATTGAATGATGTGCTGAAAGCAGTGCAAAAAGATGCAGATGCCTCTCCCAAGCGCCAAAATGCAGTAAAGTAATTGCCATTAACCCATCCGGGCCAAATCACGGACTAGTGATAAAACCTAGGATAGTGAAATATTTATGGGCAACAACCCAGAGCTCCTCAATACCTTTTAAATTAACAAACAAGGCAAAAATGGAGATCGTGGCAAAAAGTTATGAGCTCAGAAGAATAAAAAGTACATCTGACTTCAAACAGAAATAAATGTAGGAAAATAGTAAAATACTAAAAAATAAACTAAA
The DNA here is from genome assembly GCA_007258455.2 of Sequoia sempervirens. Classification (NCBI taxonomy): domain Eukaryota; kingdom Viridiplantae; phylum Streptophyta; class Pinopsida; order Cupressales; family Cupressaceae; genus Sequoia; species Sequoia sempervirens. The sequence goes on from VDFB02030236.1 coordinate 5,539, forward strand.
CCAAATGAAAGTGCTCAGAACCAGCTTTCCGGAAATATCTTGTTTGCCCTATTTTGATAGCGTATGCCCAAGTTATGACCAAAAGAAAAAAATTGCTCTCTTAGGGAAAACTAGGGTTAGGAGGGGGCATATGAGGGCCGGCTGTATGCTAACATTAGCAGTTCGTGAGTGTAAATTTGATGGCCGTCTGGCCGTCGCCACAAAAAGTCAGCCCCTTCACAAAAAAATTTACGGCCGTCGGTATATCCCTTTGCCTGTCGGAATATTCGTTGAATCCGGTCAGAATATTCTCCATCAGCATTGGCTGATTGTGGGTCGGTGGTTTGCCATATGACCGCCGATGGGTGCTAGCCAGGGGGGCGGGGGCTGGGCGGAGAGCCCCGGTCCTGCATATGACTAGGGCTGAGCTACAGAGGTGCCCACGGGGGCTAGAGGCCCTGTGGTGGACGGGTGGAGGAGCCCGGCGGCAGTGGTGAGCCGGTGGCCACCAAGTGTCGGATCTTCATTAGAACTAGAGCCGTTGGCACAAAGTTTGAGAACAACCATTTTTTGACATTTTTTTCAATTTTTGAGCCTCGATCTGCATGCTGGGGAGGTCGTACGGCCCCCTAGACAATTTTTTTCCTTTCAGACCAACTTCTCATAAATCGACGAACGAAGGGTGATCTTAGGGTTTTTGGCCGCTGTGAATGCAATGGTGACCTTCGTTTTTGCTCAAAGTGCACCGAAAAATCAACTACTCCCAGATCTTGCAAAAAAGATGCATGTGGAAACCCTTGCATTAGAAACTCACTGAAAGGCCATATCTTCAGATCATGAACAGGCAGTTGCAGGTCTGCTCTGATACAATGTTAGAAAACCAAGATCACCTGCATGCAAGATGTATACCTATCACATGCAAAAGATATGAAGAAACAAAGAAGATGTTCTCTAAACGTCAAAGTATAAAATGCATTAAGAGAATCAATGATTACAAAAGAGATCAATCCTTATGAAGGAGATTAAGAAACCCTAAATGAAACCCTAGTGTGCACACTTAATAATTAATAATTAATTATTAATGTGCCTAAGTTTAGCTTAAGTAAGAAAGAGGAATAAGTGACTTAATTAATTAATCAATGTGATATAATTAATTAAGCATAATAACTTATTACTCTAACAAATTTGGGCTTACCAATTTACAAAAAACTTGCATATTTCAATTGGTGCTTTAAAATTGATCCACACATTTCAATCCTTGGTGCAATTAAAAAAATTGTTTGCTATGATTGGGAATTTATTGGTCTGTATGCTTTTCTCTCACATGCTTGCATGATCTTGAGAATTAGAAGCACCAATTTCTCCTTTTCTTATTAGTTCCTTGCTTGTTTCGTGTGTTTTTTCAAACATTTTCTATGAAGGATTATAATAAACAATTCATATTTTGATTTGGTTAATTAAAGAACAATTTTCTTTTAGTCCTAAAAGAGTGTGTGTGTGTATGCTCTTCTCTTGTACGCTTGTGTGATCTTGAGAATCGAAAACACCACTTTTTTCTTTTTTTAGGGGGGCTATCTAGGATTTCATCACCCTAGAGGACAACATCAACTCCAGTGTTTCGATGGAGTATAAATAGTGAGATGTGATTCAAAGAAATTCCTCTTGGAAGTTGTGAGTCTATCATTCGAGCTAAGCCCCCAAGAAATTTATACCTTAGGGAAGTGAAGGAGAAGGGTGGGTTACTCTCTTCTCCTAGTTGTTTGACTTTCTTGTACTTTAAAATTCATGGATTATTTCTCATGTGCCCTTGTAGCATATAGAGGATTCCACCAACTTATCTAACCAAACAATTCAATTGTCCATCTAAATCTAAGTTTATAACCATGTCTTCAATTTACCTTGATATGCATCATAATAAAATTGAATACCAATTAATTTGCAATGGTCAATACTAGCAAGCCATAGATTTTCAAAGACAACTCATAAATTCTCCATACCAATCAACCAGAACACATAGTCAACTACCCACATACCCTTCTTACCAACAATCCATAAGCCCTAGTCATTCATCCATATACCCTCACTATCAAGAGTCACTTGAAATAATCCATACCATTGATCCATAACAAATGTCCATTAGTCTTCCTTATCCTAACCTTGATAAGGATACCGACCTTCCATTAATCCATTCCAATCCACTCCATCCAACAAAAATACATTTATTCATGCAAATTATATCATTTTCCAGTATTACATTCCATTGCCTAAACCTATAGATATATGTCAAAAAAAAAATCTAAAGCGCGACATCATAACTTCATTCTTATGTCAAGATCGAGGTATTTTTTGTGATCCCATTCTACCCCATGATCCTATCCTTAATTCCATCCAAGATAAACCTATCTTTGATCAAGATCGTACCATTGATCAAGAAATCTAAAATGATCCCCTTTCATATGAGGATCAAAGTATCCCTTCCATACCATCTCATTATCCCTCTCTAAATTGATGAGGGTGCAGCCCGAGACTTAAAAAATAACCCACAAACAAGAGAATAATTTTATTATTTAGAAAATGGAGATTTTTACACGCAGAGGATCTCAAATCCCCAAGTTCTACAACACAAGCAAGTTATAGAAAGCTACAGAATAACCCTTTCGCAATATGCAAGCTTGTCCCCAAAAAATTACCCAAAAATTAGAAACTCGCCCATAAATAGAGCTCCTCTTTAGTTTGGAGCCAAAACAACATTCAAATTTGAGTTTAGGCAGTTTGGCGCTGGAAATTTACAACTAAAAGTTCAAATTTCAAAAGAGCATTTGCAATTGTATCTTCAAGAAAGTGTGCCAACTTCCCGGGGCCATAACTTTTGATCCGAGACTCGGATTTGCAAACCGTTTGAACCATTGGAAAGGTCACAAAGTCAATAACGTGCTCAAAATATGCTACACAAATTTTGAAAACTTTTGGGGCCAATATTGAAGCTCTAAGTTCCTCAAATCTAACTTGGAAGATTTTTAGGTGCAAATCTGAGAAACTAAAACTACAATATCTTTCCACCCACGAATAGAAAATAAAAATCATAAATTGGGAATTTCATTATGACAAAAAGGGTATCCAAAAATGTAAAAAACATATAAAAACTGAGAAACTTGAAATTTAACTATTTTTGTGTGATGCAAGATTTCTCTTACACCACTGGATGCTCCTGCATCAGACACCCAGGGTAATTTGAGAAGTGACCCCATCATGTCTCTGATAGTGGAGGAAAAACCTAAATGGTCAACCTCTGCCTTAGGCAACTAGGATGAATCTTCAATAGGCCTTCCTTTCCATTTCACCATATATTCTTCATACTGCCTATTCCTAGTACTCTTTCCCACACGACTATCCAAGATTTCTTCAATCTCCTCCTTTTTTGAAATAGGTGTTGGAATCCCACACTATTCCATCATTGGTACTTCCTCTGTGCCACCTTCATGATACTCTATCAAATCTAAAATGTTGAACATAGGGGAAATGTTGTATCCATTTGGCAACTCTACCTCATATGCATTCCCTGAATCATGCTTCAAAAATTTTTATAGGGTGAACTTCTTCATCTTTTAATTTTGGTATATCTTCCAGCGGAAACCTTTCTTTCCTCAATTGGACCATTACTTCATCGCCAATCTAAAACTCCTTATACCTCCTCTTCTAATCTGCCTTAGCCTTATACTGCATATTCATCTTGTTAATGTGTTCTCTTACCTTCTCATGTATATCCTTGATGTGTTCTGCAAAATCTTCAGCTTCAGCACTTATTTTCTTCTCTTGGTCCCATCTTCCTCAATTACGGGTTGTAATGGGGTTCCTCCATACAATGCGGAATGGTGATCTACCAATACTTACATTGACGAGAATTGTTGTAGAAAATTCTGCAGGGTAAAGATCCGTCCCATCCATAGGTTTATCTCCTACAAACATCTGGAGTAGGTTACCCGGACTCCTATTAACAACCTCTATCTACCCATCTATTTGTGGATGGTGTGCAGAACTGAACTTCAACTCTGTCTTCAGCTTCTTCTACAAGGTTCTCCAAAAGTACCCCACAAATTTGGTGTCACGATCTGAAATAATACTCTTTGGCAGACCATGTAGCTTCACCACCTCTTTGAAGAACAAGTCAGCAATGTGGACTGCATCATGGGTCTTCTGACATGGAATGAAATGTGCCATCTTCGAAAACCTATCAACTACCACAAAGACTGAATCATTCCCTCGTTGTGTCCTTGGCAAAACAAGAACAAAGTCCATACTTATATCCTCCCATGGCCTCTTTGGTATAGGTAAGGGCTGATATAAGCCTGTATTCTAGCTCACTTCTTTAACCATCTGACATACCCTCCAGCTTTGTACAAACTTCTTCACATCGTGTGACAACTAAGGCCAATAATAATGCTCATTGATAATGGCAATGGTCTTATCCCGACCAAAATGTCCTGCCATTCCTCCACTATGCTTCTCTTTTATCAGGTTCTCCCTCATGGAACTCCTCGGGATACACAATTTACTTCCCTTAAATAACATGCCATCCTGGATTATGAAATCCAACCACCTTGTCCTGTCCACTATAACAGGTTCCTTGTAATATTTCCAAGCTTCTGCAAAATCAAGATCCTCTACATATAGTGTCTAGAGTTCATTGAATCCAACCAGTTCAATCTGCATCTTTGTCATCAATGTATGCCTCCCACTTAAGGCATTTGCAACCCTATTTGACTTCCCACTCTTATGTTTCAAAACAAAGGTATAACTCTGCAAAAACTCTACCCATTTCATATGCCTCTGATTTAATTTTTTCTGACTATTTAGGCACTGCAAGTCCTGATGATCAATATATAGAACAAATTCCTTCGTCAACAAATAATGTCTCCATTTTTTTAATGCTTTAACTATTGCATAAAATTCCTAATCATATACAGAATACTTTCTCT
>VDFB02030237.1:0-28697 GCA_007258455.2 Sequoia sempervirens
TGTTGTATAAAGGCCCTCAAAGGCTCTGAAAATACATACTCCAAAGTCTGATACAATACTTGGAACAAAATAGCACCATGTCCTCCAGAAAGTACAAAGCCTCTTCCACTCCAAAATTTTTGCATGCTTAAAAAAGAAAAGAGGAAGAGAATAAATAAGCTCAATCTCTTCACCCTAACCCTAGAAAAAGGGCCCCACATTGGATAAGGGGTCGGATTTGGTAAAAATGACCTAAAAGAAGGCTCTCAAACTTTCCAACAACTTACCCAAAATAGGAAAAAGTCTCCCAGACCCGGATAGGAACAAAAATCCTCATAAATAGGACTCAAAAGTCTCCAAAAAAGGTGTCACATCAGTCAAAAACTCCTCCCCTGAATCCAGCAACCCAAAACCTCCACTTGGCATAAACAGATTGTCATATCTCCAAGATTTAATGCTCCACTTAAAGGCTCCTCTTGTCATATCTCAAATATCTTCAACTTGCATTAATAACATTTATTTTTCAGAAGTGATTTATAATTTACCACTTTAAAAATAAAGTTTACAATTTTAAAATCTGCAAGTTGGAATATGACTTAGCAAGGTTAATTTTTTAATTCTGCATTTGGATAACATAATTTAAAAATGATTAATAAATCATTTTAATAGATGATTTACAATTGATTTTAAATGCAAAATTAAAACTATACTTCCTAAGTTTTAAACTTTGCATTTTTATATAATCATTTATTAAAAAAGATTAATAAATCATTTCTAATAAAGATTGATATTTGAATTTAAATGCAAAAATTAAAATAGAAAAAAGCATAACTTGCAAAGCCTTAGAGAAAAACGGCTTGAGGAGGAATGAATAAAGTTAAAAAAAAAGGGCAAAGGTCAAAATTTTAGGGTTCGAACCCTAAAAAGAAGGAAAATGACTTCATTTCGCATTTTCTTTTGAAGGCTTCACTTGGGCGCCACCATACTTCTCAAACCCTAGCCATGACTTGCTATTTTCTGGTATTTTCTGCCATTGCTGAACTCGAATCTAGTGTCTTTGGTCGAAATAAGAGCAAATGACATTTTTTCAAAAACGTAGAGGCACTTTGGACGCGATTTTTTTTGTTTGAAATGACGTTTTTTGACTTCTCTGTGATTTTTGTGTGAACTTTGGGCATGAATCAGCATTTTTCTGGCCGCCATGAGCATTCTAATCCATGAACTTTCTGGAAAGCTCTTTCAAATTCAAAAATAATGAAGATTTCAACAGGTATTTGAAGATAAAAGTCTGATTTTCTTCTTCTCATTCGAATTTCTGAAAGTTTTTCTGCTTTTCTTGAAGCTGCCATGAAAGTTCTTTGAAGTAATTTCCAAAAATAAAGAACAAACTTGCTTTTAAAAAATGAATTTGGTCTTTCTTTCTTTGAATATGCAAAAACTTATTTTCAAGCCACGCCATGATGATTTTCTGCAGATCTCAGCAAAAAACGTTTAATTTAAAACACACAGGAGATGAAACACTCTGATTTTTTGTTTGCTACAGCCACTTTTTACTTTAAATCTGAAGCTGGGCATTTTTAATCTCATAAATTGAGATTTATGTTCGATCTCTAGCATGAATTTTCACTTTCAAGCTGCGCCATGAGCATGAAATTCTAATTTCTGCAAAAACATAGCATTTTTGACCCACAATAGATAAAATACTTTGATTTTCTGTGTATTACAGCCATGCCATGAGAACTTCTTTTGATTTCTGCAAAAAACAATTCAACTTGAGCTCATTTCTGATGGAAAACTTTGATTTTCTGAAAATACAGCCACGTTATGATGTTCTTTTCTTTCAATTTTTTTAAAGAATGTAGCATTTGTGAACTCATAACAGAAAAATACTTTGATTTTCTGTGAAAAACAGTTACGTTTTTTTGCTTTAAATCTGAAACTGGGCATTTTTCTTTCTTTGAATCTGCAAAAATGTCTCTTTCAAGCTGCGAACTTGATGTTCTTGAAAGCATTTTCTCTTAAAAATAAAGAGTAAATTTGCTCTTTTCTTTTGGATCTGCAATACTCTTCTTTTGTAGGCTGTGAACTTGAAGTTTCTGATTCTAATTTTCAGCAAAAAATATTTCATTTTGAAGCCATAACAGATGAAAAAACTTTGATTTTTTGTATTCTAACAACCACATTTTTTTCTTAAATCTAGGCATGTTTCTGTTTGAATCTGCAAAACTTCACTTTGCAAGCTACGAACTTGATGTCTTCTTTTGATTTTCAGCGAAAACATTTTATTTTTGAACTCACAACAGATACAAAACTCAATTTTCTATAGACCTATAGCCATGTTTTCTTTAAATATGAAGCTGGGCATTTTAAAACTCATAGAAATCTGATTTTTGTTCTAAAAGGCAAGCTTTTAAATTTGAAACTGCATTTTCTGTGTTTCTGTTGGCATTAGAAATCTGAAACTTCAATGTATTCTTGTGCTGAAGATGAAAACTTTGGTTCATTTACAGAAACTTCTTTCCTCTCTTCTCTGCATTTTATTTTTCTGTGCATGATAGATTCAAATTTGAACTATCTATCCATGAAAACCAAAATCTGTTTCAATGCACTTTGTGACATTTATGAATATGCATACCTTGTGAGCTTAAGATGTCATGCTATCACTCTGTTCTTGACGAAAGAAGCCTGTAAGTGACTCTTTCTGTCCTCTATACTACTGTGCGTAAACTTTACCAAGAATATGTCAACATGCTCTTAAGCTGAAAATGAGAACTTGATATGCATGATCAACCATTCGTTGTTTCACCATTTCCCTTTTGCTTAATGGTCACTGCATCTCCATAGCTGTTGGCTGTTTGACATTTTGTTTTTTTGTAATTCATTTGCAAAAAAATTCTATAACCATCTCTCATATTATGGATGCTGTTGTTGAATTGAACACTGCTGCTATGAGTTGCTTTTATGATAGCTTTCCTATTTAAAACTGTAGTTGATATCAATGACTGGTAAGTATGATGTGAATGAGAGGTATTTACCTGATATGTCGAGCTCTACCCTTGTGGGAGCCCGTTTTACTCCACATATCTGATAAATGAACACGATAAACCTGCTCCTGCACACTAAAACAAACATGTCAGCAAAATACAAGAAGCTGAAAGCTTCCATTGACTTTCATTCCTTCATTTTCTGATTTTTTGCAGTTATCTGATGGATGCTTGATCGACTGCATGTTATATTTATGTTGGTAGCGTAGATGTATGATATGATTGATCCGTTATTGCTTAGAGATTAACTCTAACGTCCTCTTTCACATTCCTTGCAGATGCTTTTAGAGCTGGAACGGAAGCTACAACTGAAATTGGAGCTAGAGCTGACATCTTCAACTGTCAACGATTCATCATTCCAGGCAATGACGAATCACCTCCTACCCTATGTTTCCGTTATTTTTAGTTGTATAGCATACAGTTTATTTATGCATTCTTCCTTTGATCGTAAGAATCAGAAAAGTTACTTCCACGGCTTGTGTGGAATTCAACATTTTTACAGAATGAATAAAAGCATTATTATGCAAATCTTTTCAATTTTCTGTTTCAGACGTTTGCACAATAAACTATGATTCACATGCAAAATGGTCTCAATGATGATTATTGAACATTCCATCAGCAAAACATGAAAATTTTTGTACCTTAAAATGATGAACTTCATCCAGTTTTACTTGTTTTAACTCAAAGTGAAAAATTAATAGGTAACGAAAGGCTTTTCTGCAATTAAAACCAATAAATCTGACTTGACCTGAGCTGTAAGTAAAAAGTGGGTAACAGTTGGTCCTGCCAATTGCGATGTTTTTGCCATAAGGTCTCAGCAATGCATAGGTCCTGCCAATAAATGGGAGCCTTCGGTGTAATATTTCCAAGTCGGGGAGAGGTCTCCCCAACCCGATGATCTCTCTCTGATATATTTTGTGCTTGCCCAAGGATGCAAGGGATCGGTGTAAGGTCTTGTCGACCCAGATGTCTCTCTGAATGAATAGAAGTAGACTCATCGCCGAAAGAACAAAAAGCCCAAATGGAGGTCTTGCCGACGACTTAGTATCTCATTGAAAGGAATGAACGAAGCTCGGAGTAACTGAATTGAGCTCGTTGAAAGGTCTTATCGACCTGGTAAAGTCTTGCTAATGCCTATTCACAAGTAGATATCAGGGAGACTCCAGACCAAATGATTTACATCGCTACGATGTCTCCCCGACGGGTGATGGTCCTACCGAAGCGGTCTCGAGCTCACCGAAGGATTTTAAGTCTCGCTAAGACATCTGGCCGACATACAGAGACGCAATCTCAGTGAGGTGAAATGAGCTCAGAGCGAGAGAAGGGAGATTGACAAGACTCTTAGAGCTCACTATGACTCTTGCCAATGATAGTGAGTTACGCCGATGGCTACAGAGAAGCATAATCGCATCGGGGAGACACAATTAAGTGTCTCACCGACATGCGATTCTGGTGATGAGCTTGTGACCGCCTGAGTCAGCTTGCGTGGCAACTTGACCAATAGAAAGAAAATCAACATAATGTGAATCAACATGTATATGTTCTGGACTCTGGAGCATTCAAGGCGCTCAACAGGGGATTTCAGTAGGTGGACACAACGATCAGAAGTAAATGCACCTGGTAGCTTCAAAATATCTAAGGGGCTTCTCCAGACAGTAACTCTTCACTGACACACACAAGATGGACACACAACATGCAACATTAATTCAATAAAAGATCTGAGGATAGATCTCTCTGAGCCCGATATTTTTTCTAAGCCCTAAGGGGGCCAACATAGTCTGTATATAAGGCTTTTTTTCCTTTTTTTAAATGGGGGGATAATACATCTAGAAGAGTTAGTGATTTTTAGCTATCCTTCCTCAACTGATGTACATTTGGTAACTCGATCGGAATATGGAATGCAACGCAGAGTTTACCTTGGAAGCTAGTGTTTGTGTTTGTACTGTTCTCATTTCTGTATCTTTCTTTTGATTATGCAAGTCTTTAAATGTGTTTTTACAATTCTGCACTTATATCTTAGAGCTGTGAAATTAATCTTTCCTTCCTGAGATGTGTATGTAGATCAAACCTGTTAAGATTGATGCATAAGTTTAAAAGAAGTTGTTCTGAGTATGTGAATCAATAGAAAATTAGCTTTCAAGTGTATGTTCTTCCTATGTCCGTTTCAGGATTCCTCATTATTTCGGTGTATCACCTTAGATTTTAATCTTCATCTTATGTATTCCTTCTTCCTTTTCCCCACAACAATCAATAGTTAGCTGACACCAAAGGAAGCCGGCCTTCTCTGGAGGTTCATTTCAACTATAGGTGACCCACAGCCTTGAAATGATCCCATGTTGCTCTAGAAATCTCAGTTTTGTAAACTTTGCATAGGGTGCATTTCTAGGTGACAACAGTTCCTACATTTTAAAGATAAAATCATAAATATGTTTGGTCCAATTTGAGGTCCAATTGTAAGGATTTTTCTTTTTAATTATACTTTCTAACATTTGTCTTGATACAAATTGTTACTTTAGAATTATGGTATTTCTTTTCTTCTAATGTTTTCAACCCTTATTTTAGGGAAGAGCTTTGAAGATGGTTCCTTCAAATGGAGACTACACATTTCCGCTATAGGTTTCATCTAGAAACATTAGAAGCTCAGGTACTGTCATACTCAGGTACAACAGAGTTTGAGGTTACCTTGTTCTCCTTGATACAAAATGTTGTCCTTCAATCCCTCTTAAGCAACATTCACTATTACAGACTTCATCATTGTACCTTTCATGCATTCAATTTAATTTGTTATGTGGAAACATGTTGTCTATGTCTTTGCAAGTGATGACTATTGTGTAAGCTTTTAATCTACATGACTTCGCCTCATGTTCAATTCTTGTGACTGTTATGATGCTTGGGGTTGCTTACTTTTAACTAGACTATTAATGAAAAATATCATGGAATCCTTGATGATCAGTTTTGTCAGAATCATGGCTATGTTGATAGTGGAATGTTCTTATTAATAAGGATAAATATTTATCAATAAGGAGATTACCTCTTACCAATGTACTCCACTATCCTTGCAAAGATTGATATTTAATGCTTCATGGATGGTTTACTTGTGATTATCCTTCTCAAATGAAATAATAGGGAAGTAGGTTGGGCTCAGCCCTTGTGGGAGCCACATTTCACCCCACATGATGTAACCAAATAAACAAAAAAACCTAATTTTATTTATACCTGTACAATGAGAAAACATGTTAGATAAAACTGAGCATATGATAGATATGTTTTACAACTTTCTTGTTTTCCTGGATATCTATGGTATGTAAGTTATTTGAATGCACATGATGATCAAATTATATGTTTATAGATGTATGCACATATTTTGACTAGTGATCCTTCATTGCTATAACAACACTCTTCTCACTCAAATGCAGGGAACCTAGGAGCAGTAAGGAAGACATCAACTTGGAGGCTTAAAAAAGCAAGAAGACTGAAGAGGATGTAGAACAAAGCAACCAGGATTTGTCATTGAGGAAATGACGAGTCCCCTTTCTCTTTATGTGAATTTTTCTCTTTTGTATCTATAAATGTATAGTTTTTCGATTATATGCATTCAAATAGTCAATTCCATGGCTTCTGTGGAACAACATACATTTACATTATCAATAAAGACTACATTTTTTAAAGGATTGTGCAATCTTTCCAATATTATATGCATCTGCATCAGTACAATCTAGTAATGTAATCTTCTAATTTTGTTTATGCACATGAATGTAATGTAGAAGAAATAAAAATGTACCTTACTCTTCATTTGAAAATCACAAAAGCTCTACCTGATTGAGCTATTAACTTTTGTGTCTTCATGAACATATGTTGATACAAAATGAATGGAAGAAGCATCCAAGTAATCCTAAATTTTTCTGCCAACAATTCATACCAAATATTGAACAATTTAAGGATATTGCAATAGGTAATTTGTATTGACACAAAAAATATTACTGAAGCATTTCAAAGTTTAGGCCATAATAATCATCTTTTTTTAAACATGGATTGTGTTGTAGCCAAAATTCCATCCTAATTATTTTTGCATACTTCCATTTTCACTCATCTCTTACATCCACCATATGCATAGAATTCTTGTCATAATAAATTAAATTTAATAAAATCCCTCACATGAGCTTCCAAATAAACCCCTTGATCACAACACCAAAGTGTATTACTCCTTTGAAATACTCCTATGATTGCTCATAGTATATCACCAAGACAACACCATGTCAATGAGAGTCCCTCCAAAGTCTCCCCGACATTAGCACAAAGCACAGATAAAAAATGTAGATGAGACACCCCTATGTCAAAGAGACTTATTTATATGTCTCATCAATGATGTAAAACAGTGAAATTTCAACAAGCTACGGGCATATCGAGGAGAGAATCACTTACGTCACATCGATAAGGTATATCTACAAGTGTTCGGTGAAACACAACTCTTAGATATAACGAAGTAATTTTTGATGAGATAGTGGCATATCGGAAAGAGACATTAACTTGTCTCATCGACACCCGAAACCAACATCAGAGGAACATAAGATCTAATGTCGATGAGACATTGAGATATCGGTAAGACAAATAAGATTGTCTCATCGACACTCTTCAAGTAATGATCAAAACAATACACCGCTATACCGCTAGGAAGGTGAGCAACATATGCAGTAGAGCGGTATACACCGCAACCCCACAATAAGAAGCCTTGAGCAAGGTGGTAGTGTGGTAAATAGCAAAAGGTAAGGGAAAAACACCACCATATCGGCATATCAAAGAAACAACAAACATTTTAATTAAAAGTCTCTTAGACAGTTATGAAATGATGATTACTCCAATTGATGTGACTAACAAAAATATCGATGAGACTATCACTATTAATGAAGAACTTGATCATAAATGTGGTGCGAGTGCCATTTATGAACCAAGGCTGGATGAAGTGTCCTGAAATTTGATAAATACGGCCTCAAAGAAGTTGAAATTACTATGAATTGTAATTGAAGGATTTGGAGAACCAAGTTGGACGGCAATAAGTAGTTGGAAATTTACAACATTTATCCAAGTAAGTGGTCTAGACTCAGCTCAAATTATTTTCTCAGTAAGTAGATGAAAGCATTGCATGAGTGGGGTTGAGATAGAAAAAGCCCCAGGCAAACAGAAAGCAAAAAGACAGAAAATAGAAGCTAGGCAATTGAATCAAGACTTAATCAATCAGTGTCTTAGGTCTGGGCCAAAACCAAGAAGAATAGTACATCTTAACCCATCATGTGTGACATTACAAGATAAACGAAAAAATCTGGGAGATGTATGGACTCTGTGTAGGGGTTACAACCTCTTTATTTATCATTATAGGAAGAAATTTTGGCATAGCCCAGTGTCAAACCCGTGGAATTTGAATTTGGGTAAATTTGTAGTACCCAGCATCTTTGTGAACGTAGAGTTAATCAAGGTGTTGGAAAATAATTACAATTCAAAGACAAGAGAAATTCATTTTCCTGATAGTCAGTATTGGCATGACATGTTGGTTTAAAGTGGCATTGTTGTTCTTGCCACCAAGGTTCAAACCCCATTGGGGTGGTACTGTTGAATGGTTGTATTTTGGTTTATAGCTCTGGTTCAAAAGTGTTTACCCCTTGAATAAAAAAATTCATTTTCCTGATGGGTCACAATTCATGGTGTAGACACCTAAAAATGACCTAGGCTTGCAAGCTTTATTTTTACCACTTTCGTCCTAGCATAATTAAGACATTTAATTATGTCCTTGGTCCACATTCGACTATTGATTAAATAATTCATGTCATTTATTCTTCATGATTATTAAATAAATAAATTTTATTTATTTATTAAATACGTCATTAACTGTCTAAGTCTTTCTTTAATTAAATAAATTTCTTAATTTTATTTAATTCCCCATTTATCATTTATTTCTTCTTGATTATTAAATAAAATGCTTCATTTATTTATTTATTTAATCGTCATATTATATTGAATTAAATAAATTGATTAATTTATTTAATTGTTGGATATACTCTGCTAAATTATAAATAATTAAATTTGGTATTTAATTGCTAATTAATATTCTTCTCATTTTAAATAAATTAAATTATGTAAAATGTCATGTCAATCCTAACTGTCAGTCCTTTTTGATAAATAATCTGAAAAAGATTATTTATTATCTCTCGAAATCCATAATTTGAATTATTTTAATTCAAATTAGTAATTAATCTTCAAAAAATCAAGTAATCGGGCAGATTCTTGATTTTCCAAATCTTATCTTCAGTCTGAATCTTATCTCTTTGATTTTTTGAATCTTACAAATCAGTGATCTGCTCTTTGATTTTTGAATCTTACCAAATCATTTAATCTTATCTTGTGATTTTGAAAATCTTTGCTTCTAATTAATTTGTCCTCATTTTATTGTCCCTTGTCGATCTATTTTTTGTTCCATGAATTGATTAGGATTTTGCACAGCAATTAGGATTACCGGTTTAATGGGGTCGTTGTTTTAGAATGCCGTGTCGGTAATTTTATACCGTTAAAACCGGATTTAGAGTAAACTGCAGCAAATGCCCTTTCTTTCTCATTTTTCATATCTGGACATTTTACGTAATTACTATAGGCATTTATTTACTCTCACGTATTCATTGTCATAGGCATTTGATTAATATGGGCATTTATTCTAGGCATAGGCATTGACTTTTAGACATTGGCAATAGTCATAGGTATATCAAATCCTTCGAATCTTGTTGTAGGGGCTTAGGCATTTTAGATTGCTCAAAGTACAAATCTGAGGGCAACATTTCTAGCAAGCAAGAAGGTGTAACAAAGATCAATCATGGAAGATGGAAACTCTTGGTGATATATTTCATTTTCGTTTTCATTCGATTTCCATTGTACTTCGTTATATCATTGGATTTTTATGTTATTTGTGCTAACCATCTAACAATCTGATTTCCCTTGATTACATTGGTGAACCCGACATTTTGGACAGAAATTTGTGTGTGTTTTTGTTTGTTTTCACTGTTTTGCAGGTTACAGCCAAGACATCATACAAAATCCCGTCACCTTCATTCGAACACAGAAAAATGGGCGAATAAAATATTTTCAAAAATTTTCTGGGTTTTGTAGATCTCGGTTTTAGCTTTCCAGAACATCAAACGGTTTTAAATTTCGTTAAGATTTGACAAAGTTATGGCTATTTTAGTGATCGCTGTTTTTTTTAATTTCATTTTTAAACCCGCGTTTTTCTTTTGTCTATAACTTTCCTTTTGTGTAGAATCGTGGAAAATATTTTCTAGGTTTTGAAGATTAAATTTTTAGCTTTCCATGGATATCTACCACTTGAAATTTTGTTAAGTTTGGATGAAGTTATCACTATTTCAAGTTTGCTGTTTTCATTTAAGTTTTTATTTATTTATTTATTATTTTTGTTACTAATCTTTTCTGGTAGCATGTGGCGATCTTTTTCGTGTGTCCAAGACCATTATCTACAAAACTACTAACTTATTGTTTGCAGATTCGCATGTCAAAGAAGGAAGAAACAAACATTGTGCTTGTTTATTTCTAGATTAGCAAACATTTGTTTTGGTGCTTATAAAACGAAATCATGTCTTTTATGCTTGATTGTGATTGTGGAATGGTAGGTGAGTATGCTCTCATTTGGTGAAAACCTTGTGATCAGAAAACCAGACCCATTCTTTTTCTGTTATTTACCCTGACTTATCCCTACTTTGAGGCGATCTTGGAGTGCTAAAGCGGTTACCAACTCTAGAAATTAGGTGCACAGGGGATTTCCTCCTGTAGCGACTCAAACAGCGGAGGCTAAGCCAAGCTACCCATGACCGATATATAAATGTGAATCTTAAGGGAAAACCTAAGATTACAAGTGCAGATGTGTCATATGAACTGAGTTGTACTCCCATAAACCATGTTGATCTTAAGCTCTTTAGGCTGGAGTGCCACCTAATCGGTGATTAATCCCTTGCCCCAATAGCCCACTCAGCGAGCAGGGGGTCTCCAGACAAAACTCTTGTGTAGTAAGCCAAAATCCTTCTATTTGCTAGCGCAGCACCGGTCGGTGTGAAGGCATCCACACTTTCGCAGTTTGTAGTAGATGTGATCAGCTCGCCATGGGAGTTTCATGGGGTTTGGAAGCTTGGTTGGCCTGAGAAGAGAGTGCACTGTAAGGGGGAGCCCGTGCAGCCAAGCTTCTGAATTCACACGCTACAGATATGCGGTTGGGGAAACCCATGTGGAATCTAGCGAATATTGTCCTGGCCTAACCTAGGATTGTACTTATCTGATGTGTGCTTGCTTACAGTCAAAATATCGTGCTTGAAAGTGTTTTCTAGATATTGAAACAAACCAAACAATAGTCAAACATCTAGAAACAAACAAGTCAAACATTGGACCTTTTTTGACCCATTTCACAACATGAACATGCAATCTTCATCAAAAAACATTTTTGAACCATTCATACAAAGAGACCAAAATGGATGAGTATATTTCAAAGACATAAAAGCTGCAGCGCAAAATCCTGATATAGTCTCCTTTGTAAAAAAATATCTCTTACGTGACCCTCAAAGGTACCTAGCCATGCTTTTAGACGAAGGGGCTAAGTTACCACAAGGCTTTGACATAAATACTTTGCCACCATCTGTCTACCCTCACAATCAACGGTCATGACACAAATCTATACCAATAATTCACAGCAAATGTCACTTATCGCCTTATCCTAACCGACAAGAGTAACTATCAACTAATTCGACCGACCTCCACATCTGCTGGTCCTTTACTGGTAATCAGTCCAAGGCGCATCCCTTATCGTATCTACCAGCTCATGTCAGGTCCCATCCTTACCATCTTGATGGGTCAGAGTCTCCATGTCTTGTTTCAGTGACAGCCTCCAATCCGGTCCAAGTCCTATGTTCCAGCTAATATGGTGAGTCCCCATGTCATCCTTGTGCCATCATCCTATAGTCCAGGACTCCATGGCCATATTATCCAGGTCAAGTGCCCGTAATCGCCCTTATCCTTCACATACAGGTCCAATGCAAGAACACATGTCATATGCTAGTCCTTCACATACTAGTCCTATCCAAGTCCCCATGTCCTATCCTAGTCCATCCATTAATCATTTTCACGTCATCCCCTCACAAGCCACATCTAGTCATGAAAATGCAGTCATTACTCAAAGTCACATTCCATCGTCTACACTTGAAGATACATGTCAAAATGAAAGCCCAAAGCATGACCTTATAATGTCACCCTCATGTCAAGAACAAGGTAGTTCATCCAATGACCCTATCTTTCAATCCATCCATGAAGTCCTTCAAGACAATCATGACATCCAAAACACACCTCTCCTTGACAACGGCTCTATTTCCAACTATATAATCCATGACAACCCCATCTTCGAGCAAGACCCTACCATTGACCAAGATATTCAAAATGGTCCCCTTCTTGACCTTTATGCCATTCATGATCAAACACTTGCCGACCCTATAAAGGCCTCTACTATTGACCCTTCCCAAGATGAGACACTTGCCTTCAAGGGACACATAGACGATATTCCTCCAGAACAAGAATCTTCCACTAGGAACACACTTGCATATGATCAAGTTATAGCTAAAATCATGGGACTCTATGACACTAAACATAATGATGGCTTCGACATTGCCTTGGAAGAACCAACATAATCATCTAAACCTGACATGATAAGACCAAAGATGCTCGATGGGAATATAATCCAACATGAAAGTAAACTAAGACACTATCAACTAGGGTCATCTATCTTTGTCGAGATCAGGAGGAGCTTTCTTCTGATGAAAATATTACAAGTGGCGATTGTCCATAGACATCATGATGGGTTAGCATCTTGCTTTCAAAACAATAAATACCCATAGCCAACAAAATTTGTCAAGCATGCCATCAAGAGGAAAAGGACTAGGCATACATGAGCAATTTCTAGAACCAATCTCTGACTTAGACGGAATTCACGGACATCAAAGGAGTCTTGGTTATTCCTGAAGAAATCAAATCAAAGCGATGTAGGTGGTACCCTCCCTGCGATACTGGAAACCTTGTAGGATACAAATGTCAGGAAATGGAGTCATGAGAAATCATTGTTATCGCAGATTGCTTCCAACACCCCCTCCACCCACACCATGAACCGTCATTCTATCATGAATCAACCCCCCCTTTGGGACCAACAAAAACAAAAGTCTTACAAATCAAAAGATCAAAATCAAATGTCAAAGGCCATCGAATCAGACAAAAAGACAAGTGGACAAATGAAATTAAAATGGATCCCAAAGGAAAGTGGATCAAACAAAGACACCAAGTCAAATACAAAAGCCAATCACAATGTGGAGCCACAGAACTAGGGACTCCCCACATATAACACATGTCCACCTCCTTCCAAAATGGTGTCAATCAAGGCATATAAAAGTGTTGGTTCCAAGCATGTCCCTCCAAATCCATCATCCACCATCCCAGTTGGAAAATAAATGATTCATCCAAGCGTCGAACAACCTTCCACAATGTCACCATCATTTGTCATAATCCTACATCTCGCCTAAAGTCAAAAAATCCTACGTCACAAATCCGTCACATCATGGCAGCAACTCTTTACCACAAGGACTCTCATGGCACTCTATTGCGATATGCGTATTTTGATAAGGCCAACTCTAGTATCAGAAAGGATCATAATGACATTGATCAGTTGTATACAAGCGTTATGATCCTGACAAGACAACTTCTTCAATAAGGTCATTATTGGCATATGTGGCTTTGATCTCTACATGTAATTGCCGTCAATGGATTGAGCGGTCGATTGGTTATCTGAAGCATCCGAGGCTATCCACAAAATCAAATACAAAAAAATTAAAAGTAAAAATGCGTCACCCTAATGAAAACACGAGTAAGCGAGGAAGCGTCTTGGTGACACCAAAAAAAAAATCAAAATTCAAAAATAGTAAAGAGAAATTTCATCCAATGATAGTAGAAAACGCTTGAAACAAGCACCTGGATAAGTACCATGATGAAAACACAGGCAGTCATGTGTAAATAAATCATCTATGTGGACTCTTACACTTGAGGGGCCAAGTCATCTCCTCCCTAGGCCTTCCCTCTTGACATTGACATCCAACCATTGATCCATATCATTTCCATTCACTTCCCACCTACCTTGAGTGCTTGACATAAAAGCTTTACAAATCATGCTTTGGGAAAACTCTTGACATGTCTATCCTTGATCGCCTGCGATTCCTTAGAACATGGTCATTATTCATGTCCATGGTCTTATTTGTCTATACTTGACATAGTCCTTGAAAATCATACTGGCTAATTCTCTTAGTCTCCCATTTATCAGGTCCTTTACCAAGGCCACCTCTCATTCTTTCATGTTTGTCACCTATCTTGGCTTTCCCTTGTCAAATGGTTTAAGGATACTCCATCATCCCATCTAGTCCTAACCAAGTCATTCCAAATGCAATGAGCACATTATCCAAAACTTTACTAGCCTTTGTTCTTGGACCCATTTGTAGACCTCCATACACCATCTGCATTATTGTCATCATCCTCACGTTGTTTAGGGATGTGTCCTTCCCATGTCAAACAACGTTGTCATCACCTGTCAATTGGTATTCAGCTTGACTAGGGGCACAATCATGTTTTTCTTTGGATTCTTATGTGTAGGCATCAGTCCTTATACATTGTCCACGATCCTCATAAATATCAAAATCAAAAAAATCATGAAATATCCACGAAAAAAAGACGAAAACATCACAAAGAAGTCACGAGAAAAGGCAAAAACATCCATAAAATGTCACGAAAAAAAAAGACAAAAAAAATAGCAAAATGTCTAGAAGAAAGACTAAAATCATAAAACATCCACGAGAAAAACAAAAAAAACATCAAATCAATGTCAAAATCAAAATGGAGTCAAGTCGGTCATATGGAATTCCCAGGTCCACATTGTCCAGACCTCCGTTGTCTCTACATTTACTTTCGTAAACCAAGACTCATACTTGAGTCCAAAGACATTAGATTGATCACTTCAGTTTGTCAAAATAAAATCATGACGCAATCTTTGGTCATCAAGACAAAGTCATTGGTCGTGTCGAACTACGAGGTCTCTGAGTGTATGACGTAGGCAAGGCCATCTATTGATAAGCCCCCAAGGCCGCACTAGGTCAGTCCATTAGGGTTCATGGCACTACACTGACACACATGTCAAAAAGTCTTCAAGACAACATGAATCTTTCCCAAACGAACAAAACTCATCATGACAATCATTTATTCAGCATGGCAATCTCATCGGCACATATCATCATGACAATATCGACATATGGCCAACACAAGTCAAACTCAGTCAAAACAAGTCAAACTCGGTCAAAAACAAGTCAAATCATCATAAGTAGGTCAAACTGTCAAAATTCAGTTAGTCTTCAGATGAGTCCTTCTGAACGATAACCTCTGTCATTTACGCCTTAGGATGTGTCCTTCCTAGGCGTCGTCATCGTCATTCGACATTTTGAGTGATCCTCTTGACACCTAAAGATCACTCTTCGTGACATCAGTATTCTTTAGATGTGTCCTTCTGAAGAACCAACTCTATCATTTATGCCTTAGGATGTGTCCTTCCTAGGCATCGTCATTATTCTGAGGGACCCCTAATGACCATTAGGGATCGAATCCTCTCGACATCGGCATTATTCAGGATGTGTCCTTCCTGAATTCACCAAGTCTCAGCATTTTCCAAGATCAATCAAAACTTTAAACATTTTTGACATCTTCACATCATCGCACATGGCATCTTGACATCAGAACAATGGATATCCAGATGCACTTGGCAAACACTTGGCAATTGTCTTTTGATCTTTTATCATGTTATTAGTTTTTCAGCGAGATCTCACTAAGCAGGATTTAGAGAAGCAGCGACGTAGCATGACAATTGACACGCATGACTACTAGCTTCTCAGCGAGGTCCTGATTATGGGATTTAGAAAAATAACGACATATCATGATAGGGACTTTATTTTTGTATTTTGGCAATCATGTCACTAGTTTCTCAAGGATGTCCTGGAAACAGGATTTAGAGAAGCAGCGACGTTTCATGATCTGTCCTTGTCTTTTTTCTGCTTATGGTTGATTATGACAGCAAAATTTTGGGGCAATCACCTCCTTAGTGAGTCATGATCATCGCTCTTTGTTTGTCTTATGTGATGGTACAACCTTGCACACCTTGATACATGTCATATCATGGTGTTTTGCTTGTACATCCACAACAATCGCCAATGATGATTAAGAGCAATAAATATTAAAGTCCTATGGTAATATGTTGAAGGATTTGGTCTAGGAACTCACATGCATCTCCTTCTATCCTGTCATTTTCTCTCACTCATCTCATATAGGCATTACATCCATATCATCATCCATATCTTTTACACTAACATTTCTTTGTCTCTTCATATTGTAGTCTCCTCATCAATTTCAAGAGCACACCCGTGTTTTTGGAACCTGTCTGTCCTCTCGAGGGGGCATACCGCTACCCTCCTCGTCGTTCTTCCTCATCTTACTTTGCACTGGGGCATATTTAGGCTTATTTTCTTTGTCACAATCGACCATTTATGATAAAGAGAGCTAAATGTGAACACCTAAAATGACCTAGGCACATAGCTTTATTTTTACCACTTTAGTCCCTAGCACCAATTAAGACATTTTAATTGTCCCTTGGGTCCACATTTGACTGTGATTAAATAATTCATGTCATTTATTCTTCATAGGTTATTAAATAAATAAATTTTATTTATTTATTAAACATCACGTCATTCACTTTGTCTATAGTCCTGTCTTTAATTAAATAAATTTCTTAAATTTATTTAATTCCCCATTTATCATTTGTTCTTCTTGATTATTAAATAAATAA
Source organism: Sequoia sempervirens (assembly GCA_007258455.2). Classification (NCBI taxonomy): domain Eukaryota; kingdom Viridiplantae; phylum Streptophyta; class Pinopsida; order Cupressales; family Cupressaceae; genus Sequoia; species Sequoia sempervirens. The sequence continues at coordinate 16,975 of VDFB02030237.1, forward strand.
ATTTCATTTATTTATTTAATCGTCACTAAATATATTAGACCAAATAGAATTGATTAATTTATTTAATTAATTGATCTGTCGCTAAATCAAATAATTAGATTTAATTTATTTAATTGCTAAATTAATATTCATTTTAAATACAAATTAATTTGTTTAAAATATCGTAATAATCCTATTTTATGGGTCCTTTTTTGATAAATAAAGTAAAGGAAAGATTACTTTATTATATCTAGAAATCCATAATTTTAGTTATTTTAATTCAAATTAGTAAAATCAAGTAAATGTTGATTCTTGATTTTCCAAATCTTATCTTCAGTCTGAATCTTATCTCTTTGATTTTTTGAATCTTGCAAATCAGGCGATCTTATCTCTTTGATTTTTCGAATCTTGCAAATCAGGCAATCTTATCTTCTTGATTTTTCGAAAATCTTTATTTTCTAATTAATTTGTCTCATTTATTCTCCACCGTCGATCTATTTTTGTTCCAACCGTTCGATTAAGGATTTTTCCCTAACCCTAATTAGGGATTCTCAGGTTTAATCTGGATCGTTCATTTTAGGGTCTTATCACTAATTTATCTCGTCTGTCCGTTCGAAATGGCCTTTTCTATAAAATGCCCTTTCCTTCTCATTTTTCATATCTGGACATTTTACGTAATTACTATAGGCATTTATTTACTCTCACGTATTCATTGTCATAGGCATTTGATTAATATGGGCATTTATTCTAGGCATAGGCATTGACTTTTAGACATTGGCAATAGTCATAGGCATATCAAATCCTTCGAATCTTGTTGTAGGGGCTTAGGCATTTTAGATTGCTCAAAGTACAAATCTGAGGGCAACATTTCCAGCAAGCAAGAAGGTGTAACGAAGATCAATCATGGAAGATGGAGACTCTTAGTGATATATTTCCTTTTCGTTTTCATTCGATTTCCATTGTACTTCGTTATATCATTGAATTTTTATGTTATTTGTGCTAACCATCTAACAATCTGATTTCCCTTGATTACACATGGTCATAAAGCTAGATTATATTTCCATGATTTTTCAGCTAGACACTTCCCTAAAAACAAAATTACAAATCAGAGACTTGTTGGAGGAATACCGCACCATGGACACAAGTTACAAGAGGTGGAAATTTCCTCTACATAGGGTTAAAGGTGTGGGTAACCAAGCTATGAGGTTCTCTAGTGAAGATAAGCCCCCATTCTCAGTGGCTTTGTTTGAAGAATACTTTCAATACACTTATTACTCAGCTAGTCAAGTACTAGGAATTGATGTTCCTGAGAACATGACAATTGCTCCCATGGTTTTAGCCACAGACATCTAGAGCCATAATGCCTGACCCTATGATTATGCAGAGTATTTATCAAAGGCCATCAATAATTCCCTCAATATCATCAAGAATAATAGTGAAGCCATTAATTTCAAGCACTATTCTCTTTTCATGCACATGATATTATACGAAGGGAAGGTGATGGGGATATGGGGTGAGGAATTAAGAATAAAAGACTTAGATGATGATGGAAATTCAAGGCCTGTACAAATGTGGACATATGTGTGGGACAGTAGGTGTGGGAGGTCCCACTACCTATATTTTGAGGAATATTTTGCCAAACCACTATACAAGATGTTAGGCCACAAATGTGACTACAACCTCTCCCCAGAGATCTTAAGATTTCTTCGACCAAAATATATGGGTCATGAAGCATGGATAAATCACAATTGGGGGGACTGGTACATGTATGGGGATTGTATTGTTATCAAGGTTTATGGATTTGAAGCTGCACCTTATTTGCTGCCTAAGACTGTGCCAGACAGAGTTGCTTATTTAGAGATCCTAATGTAACACCCCGCTAGGGAATCCATTAAAACAAAGCATAAAGTACAAATTAATCGAATATTTTTTTTCTTCTTAAAAGTCATTCAATTATACAATTTTTTTTAGGATTCCAAGATGATGTTTCATTAAACATTTACAAATAAGAATATCATGTCATAATATCAAATTCATAAAACATAAAGTCATATCATATTCATAAATGATCCAATTTCATAAACTTTTATGAAATCAAGTTACATAATTAGATTACAACAAGTGAGATTATAATAAATATCGTATCAACATAATGTCATTACAATAGTTCTCTCATGGAAATCGAGAAAATATACAAACATATCATGTTTGTCAGCCTCGTTCATGAGTGCGCTCAGCGTCCAACATCACGAACAATGAAGAATCAGGATCCTATTCCACAAAATATGATATTCAAGTATAGAAACATCTATAAAAGGACTCAATGGATAAAATAGCACGGTTTCCTCCCAACCACGTGGAACCCAAAGGTCCACTCCATTCGTGCTAGGAGATAATGTCAGGTCCAGAAGAATCACAAACAAGAAAACATAACAAAACATTTACTTGGCTCACATTCACATAACGACATAACGAGTTCAAAACCACAGTAACAAACTCCCAGAGGCAAAACACAACTAAAGGTAACTCTATACAAGAGACCATAATCATCCAATAGGCAAAGATTGTCATCACATAGTTTGGGATAGGTTACCCTGGTGAATCTTCCTAGACTACCAACCCTCTTCAAGAGTAACCCTAGTAGTCTCTACCAATTCTTGGCCCCTATACAAACTAATGTGGAGTCTTTCCATATTTCAAGAAGAAAAGATAGGTGACTAAGCCATTCCAGGCCTTCTCAACCTTACCTCAATCTAAAAAATTATTAAGGTGATAGGAAAGGCATACAATTATCTGAATTAATGTTACATACTACCCAACCCCTATTACATTAGTTAGGTTTCCACTAGATTACAAAACCCACGATAGGTTACCCTGGAAACCGCTTAGGGTTCTGGCCCCTATCACAAGCCACTCTTCCTAAAGACATGACTCAAAATTAGATACAAAGGAAAGCCATTAAGCATGAAAAGAAAAATCACGAATGAACACATCATCCACATGACATAGACCATATAATCTCATAATACCTCAAAGGTAACAAATACATCATGCATGGCTTAATTCCAAAATACCACATAAGTATGATATGCATTGAGCAAGGCTAATTTCATAAATAACGATATCAAATGAATACCATGTCTCACATAAAATAAAAAAATCATTCCAAGAGTTCCCTAGCCTCTAGAAACTTAACTACTCACAATTCACAAAATTTTAAGCCATATTATTTTTAAACCAAATTATAAATATCATTTATTCAATTAAAAAGATAGCATGGCCACAAATATATGTTATCTAACACTTACAATCAAGAGCTAAAGAGATAATACATAATACATTGATAATTATAAATGCATTATATCTTTTCTCATAACAAAATAAATTTAAAGTCTTTCTTAATAACAAATATTATAAATATATTTCATTTTAAATAAAATCAGCCATATAAAAGCCAATCCATTCTTAAAGTATAAACAAACTTAATTATATAAATTTAAGAATGAACAAATTCCCTCCATTAAAATAAGCAAATCTACAGCCACACATATAATGGAGAAAACCTACACTATAAACTGGAGTTTCCAATAACTAACCAATTTCAACAATTTAAGAACAGAAGAATCACCCACCAAACAAGGGTAAAGTAGCAGTTAACATAACTAAACTAAATTTATTAACAGTAAGACTTAATTTCAATGCATGCTTTTTTCAATCTATAGTTTATAGACCCAAATGCACTGTGTGTTGCCCCTTAATACTATAGTATAAACTAATAGGCTCAAAAGCATTGACACCTATATCACATACTCTAGCCATTACAATAAAACAAAGGATATTATATATGTTTTTACAACTTTCAAAACAAATAATCGACTACTAATTGCAAGAGAATTCCAGTGACATAGTGTGGATAAATTCAAGACTTAAGGTAGTGATATACGCCATGCAAAGGAGATTCTTCTTTTATGATCAAGTGCTTCAGCTATGACGGGTAGATGATGGAAACAAGGAGATTATTTAAATCTCTAAAACATTATATTTTCAAGTAATGCAATTAAAAACGAACACTAATAAAATCAGGGAGGTTATTTAAATCTATGCGCCCTACCATGTTCAAGCGTTGCTGCTGTGATAGGCTGCATATGGGATCAGGGAGATTATTTAAGCCTCTAAAATGTTCTATCTTCTAGCATTGTTGATCAGAAAAGTTTCCAAAATACTCAGGAATCTTTTCTTTTAAAAGTTCGCACCCTTCTACGTTCAAGTGTTACAGGTGTGACAAGCGTCAATGGCATCAGGGAGGTTATATAAATCTATACAACCTAAGTGATACAACGATGATAGATTGTCAACATAATCAAGGAGTGTACCATACACACTTTTTGTTCAATCTAAATTGTTTAAAAATTTCTAACTAAGAATAGTTCAGGAATAGTAGACACGCCTCTATTGACATTGGATTATATGTAAAATCTGAAATTTTATTTAAAACTATGCAATATGGACGCTTATGCCAATTTCAAGAAAGTTGTATTTTGAAGAGAGGGAGAGACGATGGGAAATGATTTACTCAGAAAGAAGGGTAGTCTCAGATTTCAATAATTCATACAAGAAAATAGTGAAAGGGTGTCTGGATGAATAGCTTCCAAGAAGTCAAAATTTCACATAAAATAATTCACTAATGGCGTTTTCTATCCCATTATAGTTTTTGTCTAATTTGTATACATATGTGGGTTGGCTTAATTTGGAAAGAAAACTAAAATTTCAATTTCAAAACCTCTTTCAATATGATTAACAATGCACAATTTTCATTTCCAAATTGAAGAATAAGGATAGCTCATGTATACAATAATCATATAATGAATTGTTAAATATAACCATAATTTACTGATTGTTTTTTTTAATATGAAGATTCATTCTAATTGCTTCTCTCTTACTTGTGTAGGTTTGGTAAAGAAATTTTTTTCCACAAATTTACTCAAGAATTTGTAAAAAAAGCCAAAAGAAGAAAACCTTGTAATGCTTGATAGCTGAGCTAAAACAAAATCTAAAGCTCCTATCAATCCTGCTCAAAACACTGACTATTTGACAAAGAAATCCAAAACAATCCAGCCCAATAATATTCTTGCAAAAAAAATCTGAGATGAGAGCTTTTCTAGAAAAACTATCATGCAAATACTTTCCAAAAAATACTGCTGTGAAAAATTCTTGCAAAAATTTGTCGTGAATGAAAATTGCACAACCAAAAGCTTTTAATGCATTTTAATTAACTCAAATTCATAAATCTTAACTAATTGTCAATCATGCATTCAAAATTGATCAATCAGTTCTAACTTAACCATTTTACTCCAGATCACATTTTCAACTCAAAATCCAAATTCTATAACATGTTGAAAACAACCTCTTTCAAAATATCTATTTTCCACATCAATCCTATTTGCACAATTGATTCAACAATTGCATTTAATTAAATACCTTTTTACAAAAGTATCATTCACTTTTTAAATAAATAACTTGTTTAATTTAATTTAATAAATCAAACCATAACATAAACATTTTAATCTAATATTTAAACAAAAATTACATTTAATTAAATATGTTAATTTAAATAATCATTTAACTAAAATAGTTAATTCCAAAACAAAACAACACAAACAAGAATGACACAATGGAGATAGACGACAAAACAACAATGGTAACAAATGGATACTCATTCAATGAAGAATGATGGCTAATGATGGACCTGACACTATCTCTGAAACCACATATTTCCATTGGGTTAGGGTATGCTCAGACCTGACAAGCAGGTGGAGCCGATACCCGGTACCTATAACTGCATAAAAAATCATTGTTAAACATATCATCATATATCGGAAAATAGACTATGAAGAAGAGTCATAATGTAGCAGGGTACTCATGAGTGAGTAATGCTACATTGTCTTCTTCACCAAAACTGATATGCATCATTATATCATAAACAACCATTTCACCGTAATAACCTAAATAAAAACTCAACAACAACATAAACCATAATACACACACACACATGACTATCATAAGGTCATCACACGAACATAACCAGATGATCATGATATCCAATGTATCATCCACATAGTAAACATAATGTCGGAGTCATAACTAAAAATAAACAACATGGTATCTAGCACAACTAAAGCAACTATCATCCAAACTGAAACAAACTAAGACGGAGTGTTGTAACTGGAGGGACACTACATCCTCCCCCCTAGGATAAGGCTTACTCCTGGAATCCTACAAACAAATAATGATAAATCTCTCTCATGTTTGTCGCATCCTCCCATGTATTTGATACCTCATCACTAGGATCCAATTGGGCCCTCACCTGATCAATGTCTCGACCCTTGACGACGAGCCTCCTATGCTAAAGAATTCCCATAAGATCCAAAGCCAGTTGCCTATCCTCTACCTGTAATGTATTCCAATCGAGCACATGTGAAATATTAGGATGATAAGGTCTAAGAACATATACATGGAAAACATAATGAATACATGTGATAAATTAGGCAGTAAAGCAAGTCGATACACTATAGGACCAATCCTCTCCAGAATGTCAAATGGTCCAACAAATCGAGGCACAAGTTTAGAGCTCTTTCCATAACGGATTGGGATCTTTCACGGTCACACTCGAGGAAATACCCTATCGCCAACTAAAAACTAACGATCCACTTTATGTGCATCAGCATACTTCTTCTTTCTATTGTGTGCAACTATCAAATTCTCTCTGGTGTGATCAACCTATTGCTCCATATCTCAAAGAATCACAGGTCCAAGTAGAACTCTATCCTCAAGTCGATCCCAATTCAATGGGGTCTGACAAGGATGTCCATATAATGCCTGGAAAGGAGGCATACCTATGGAACTTTGATACCCATTATTGTAGGCGAACTCCACTATGTAAATATAATCTTCCCAACGTGATTGTTGGTTCATCACATACATTCTGAGCATATCCTCAAGAATCTGATTGACTCTCTCAGTCTGACCATCAGTCTATGGATGGTAAGCTGAACTGAAATTCAACTGAGTACCTAAAGCATGCTATAATGATGTCCATAAGGCTGATGTAAACATAGGATCTCTATCTAAAATGATTATGTGAGGAATTCCATGCAACCAAACTATATCCTCCATGAATATCCTAGCTATAGAGGAAGCATTGTAGGATGAACGAATCAAAGAAAAAATGTAGGTGTTTAAATTTTGTTAGATTTGACAAAGTTATGGCTGTTTTAGTGATCGCTATTTTTTTTAATTTCATTTTTAAACCCGCGTTTTTCTTTTGTCTATAACTTTCCTTTTGTGCAGAATCGTGGAAAATATTTTCTGGGTTTTGAAGATTAGATTTTCAGCTTTCCATGGATATCTACCACTTGAAATTTTGTTAAGTTTGGAGGAAGCTATCACTATTTCAAGTCTGTTGTTTTCATTTAAGTTTTTATTTTTTTTATTTTTGTTACTAATCTTTTCTGGTAGCGTGTGGCGATCCCTATTCGGGTGTCGAAGACCATTGCATAAGAGACTACTAATATTCATTGTTTCCAGATTCGCATGTCAAAGAAGGAAGAAACAAACATTGTGCTTGTTTATTTCTAGATTAGCAAACATTTGTTTTTGGTGCTTATAAAACGAAATCATGTCTTTTATGCTTGATTGTGATTGTGGAATGGTAGGTGAGTATGCTCTCACTTGGTGAAAACCTTGTGATCAGAAAATCAGACCCATTCTAATTTGTTATTTACCCTGACTTGGTACATCGGAGTATCCTCTCCCCTCGTGCTTTCAGGCGATCTTGGGTGTAAGAGAAACGGTTACCAACTCTAGAAATTGGGCCTACTTGGGGATTTCATCACCCCAACGCGACTCAAACCAGCAACAGAGCTAAAGCCAAACTACCCCCAACCGGTATATAAATGTAAACCTTAAGGGAAAACCTAAGGTTGCGAGTGCGGATGTGTCATACAGACGGAGTTGTACTCCCTTAAACCCTGTTGAGCTTAACCTCTTCAGGCTGGAGTGCCACCTTAATGGTGATTAATCTCTTGCCCCATGTATGGCCACTCGAACGGGGGTCCCGAACTAAAAACTCTTGTGTAGTAAGCCAAAATCCTTCTATTTGCTAGCGCAACACCAGTCGGTGTGAAGGCATCCACACTTTCGCAATTTGTAGTAGATGTGATCAGCTCGCCATGGGAGTTTCATGGGGGTTGGAAGCTTGGTTGGCCTGAGAAGAGAGTGCACTGTAAGGGGGAGCCCGTGCAGCCAAGCTTCTGAATTCACATGCTACAGATATGCGGTTGGGGAAACCCACGTGGAATCTAGCGAATATTGTCCTGGCCTAACCTAGGATTGTACTTATCTGATGTGTGCTTGCTTACAATCAAAATATCGTGCTTGAAAGTGTTTTCTGGATATTGAAACAAACCAAACAACAGTCAAACATCTAGAAACAAACAAGTCAAACATTGGACCTTTTTTGACCCATTTCACAACATGAACATGCAATCTTCATCAAAAAACATTTTTGAACCATTCATACAAAGAGACCAAAATGGACGAGTATATTTCAAAGACATAAAAGCTGCAATGCAAAATCCTGATATAGTCTCCTTTGTAAAAAAATATCTCTTACGTGACCCTCAAAGGTACCTAGCCATGCTTTTGGATGAATGAAGGGGCTAAGTTACCACAAGGTTTTGACATAAATACTTTGCCACCATCTGTCTACCCTCACAATCAACAGTCACTTGACACAAATCCTGCCAATAATTCACAACAAATGTCCACTTATCACCCTTATCCTAACCTTGACAAGGGAAGCCAACTATCAACTAGTCCATTCCAAACCTCCACATCATATGCTAGTCCTTCACCTGTTAATCCCGTCCAAGACTGCATCCCTTATCAACCATCTACCAACTCATGTCAAGTCCCCACATCATACCATACTGATCTGATCCAAGTCTCCATGTCTTATTTCAATTAACCTTACTCCAATCCAGTCCAAGTCCCTATGTCATTACCAACTAATATAGTCGAAGTCCCCATGTCACATCATATGCCATCACATCCTACTCTAGTCCAAGACTCCATGTCATATCCAGTCCAAGTGCCCATGTCATACCCTTATCCTTCACATACTAGTCCAATGCAAGAACACATGTCATATGCTAGTCCTTCACATACTAGTCCCGTCCAAGTCCCCATGTCTTATCCTAGTCCTTCATCCATTAATCATTTTCAAGTCATCCCCTCACAAGCCACATCTAGTCATGAAAATTCTGTCATTACTCAAAGTCACATTCCATCGTCTACACTTGAAGATACATGTCAAAATGAAAGCCCAAAGCATGACCTTATAATGTCACCCTCATGTCAAGAACAAGGTAGTTCATCCAATGACCCTATCTTTCAGTCCATCCATGAAGTCCTTCAAGACAATCATGACATCTAGAACACACCTCTCCTTGACAACGGCTCTATTTCCAACTATATAATCCATGACAACCCCATCTTCGAGCAAGACCCTACCATTGACCAAGATATCCAAAATGGTCCCCTTCTTGACCTTTATGCCATTCATGATCAAACACTTGCCGACCCTATAAAGGCCTCTACTATTGACCCTTCCCAAGATGAGACACTTGCCTTCAAGGGACACATAGACGATATTCCTCCAGAACAAGAATCTTCCACTAGGGACACACTTGCATATGATCAAGTTATAGCTAAAATCATGGGACTCTATGACACTAAACATAATGATGGCTTTGACATTGCCTTGGAAGAACCAACAGAATCATCTAAACATGACATGTCACATGATCAGGCCAAAGATATCAGTCAGGAATATGTCCAACATGAAAATGAAGCTAAGACACTTTATCAACTAGGGTCATCTATCTTTGTCAGATCAGGCTTTCTTACAGATGAAAATATTACAAGTGACAGTGTCCATAGACATCATGATGGGTTAGCATCTTGCTTTCAAAACAATAAATACCCCATCGCCAACAAAATTTGTCAAAGCATGCAATATCAAGGAAAAGGACTAGGCATACATGAGCAAGGCATTCTAGAACCAATACAGCTTCAGGCAAATTACAGACATCAAGGTCTTGGTTATTCCTCAGAAAGTAAATCAAACGATGTCAGTGGTACCTCCTCGATACTAGGGGAAACCTTGTCAGATACAAATGTCAAAATGGAGTCCATGAGAAATCATTGTCATAAGATTGCTGCCAACACCCCCTCCACCCACACCATGAACCGTCATTCTATCATGAATCAACCTCCCCTTTGGGACCAACAAAAACAAAAGTCTTACAAATCAAAAGATCAAAATCAAATGTCAAAGGCCATCGAATCAAACAAAAAGTCAAGTGGACAAATGAAATTAAAATGGATCCCAAAGGAAAGTGGATCAAACAAAGACACCAAGTCAAATACAAAAGTCAATCACAATGTGGAGCCACAAGACAAGAGGACTCCCACATATAACACATGTCCACCTCCTTCAAAATGGTCATCAATCAAGACATATAAAAGTGTTGGTTCCAAATGCCATCCCTCCAAAATCCGTCATCCAACATCCCAAGTTTGGAAAATAAAAAGTGATTAATCCAAACATCCAAACAATCTTTCCACGTCTACCATCGTCTGTCATAATCCTACATCTACGCCTAAAAGTCCAAAAATCCTCGTCACAAATCCGTCATCATGGCTGACAGCTGCCACAAAAGGACTCTCATGGCACTCCATTTAAGGTATCGTATTTTTGATGAGCCAACTCCTAGTATCGAGAAAAGGATCCACAAGGACATGTCAGTTGTATAAAAGTGCTACGATCGACAAGACAACTCCTTAACCAAAGGTCATTATTGGCATATCATGGCACGGTCTCTACATATTGCAGTCAATGGATTCCGAGCGGTCATTGGTTATCTAAAGCATCAGGCTATCCACAAAATGTGAGAAATACAAAAAATCAAAATCAAAAATCGTCACCACGATGAAAACACGGTAAGCAGTCTTGGTGACACCAAAAATCAAAAATTCAAAAAAAAAATAGTAAAAGAAAAATTTCATCAATGGTGAAAAGCGGCAAACAGGCACCCTGGATAAGTACCATGATGAAAACCTGGCAAACAGGCGTCATGTGTAAAATAAATCATTTATGTGGACTCTTACACTTGGGGGCAAGTCGTCTCATCTCCTAGGCCTTCCTCTTGACATTGACATCCAACCATTTGATCCATATCATTTCCATTCACTTTCCCACCTACCTTGGTCTTGACATAAAACTGGCACACATAAATCATGCTTTAGGAAAACTCTTGACATGTCTATCCTTCGGTCATACATGATTCATGAAACATCAGGTCATTAACTATCATAGTCTTATTGTCCTTATATGACATAGTCCTTGAAAATCATATGACAATTCTCTTAGTCTCATTTCTCCCATCCTTTACCAAGGCCACCCTCTTATCCTTTCATGTTTGTCACCTATCTTGGCTTTCCTTGTCAAACGGTCTAAAGATAATCATCATCCCATTTAGTCCTCACCAAGTCATTCCAAATGCAATGAGTCTAATCCATACAAGTACATTATCCAAAATTTTACTTGACTGCGTTCTTGGCCCAGCTGTAGACCTCCATACTTTTGTCACATTATCATCATCATCCTCACGTTGTTTCGGGAT
>VDFB02030238.1:0-27284 GCA_007258455.2 Sequoia sempervirens
CACTTGAAAATTCAATGCATCACATCTTATTACGAGCTTGTCCCTAAAGAACTTAACATTGAGAGAGCCCTAATCTCATAGGGAAACACACAAGTGTATAAATACAATCGCCCAACCACTAGTTTTAATGACAAGCCCCACTATTAGGCCAATAACAAGAATGTTACTAGTAATGGTGTTGTTGATGCAAATGTGGTCTTAACGGCTCCTAGATAAGAAGCCACCCAAACCATGAATACACAACAACCATACACGTCACCGTCAAACAATCAAACAATCAATGTTGCAAACACTCAACGCGGACAACATAGAACAAACAATGCTCCTAAGCGATAATTCACTCCCTTAGGGGAGCCTATGGAAGACATGTTGAAGAGGTTGATACAATCTAACCTTATCACACTCCTAGATTTCTCAAACTATCAAGAGCCACAAATCAAACCTAAGTAATATAGAAGATCACTTTGTGAATTTCCTTTGGCCTGAGTCATAACACACACAAAAAAGAAATAAAACATCTAATAGAGGATCTTATTGAACAAAGAGACATTGACATTGATAAAAAATCTGGGAATGAAAATATGAAAATTTACATGAACCCTATGCATGATAATGGAAAAAAAAAAGATTTGACAAAGGCATCAACTTCAAACAATACCCAGGATAACATGTTGGGACATGTTTACACTGTTTATGAGGAACTGTGATATGTATCAGATACTATTTTCAAAACAAAGTCCAAACCACTCCAATAGTGTTGCCTGTCTTTATATGGCGACATCAAGTGGATATCAGATTGTGATATCCTCGTACTCAATGATTGGGCATGTTGAAGAAGTTCCAAATGAGCCAAAAATATCCCTTATTGCACCCATACCCACAAAATGTTGCAAAGAGTCTTTTACTGATGATATATCATCCACCCAAGGATCATGTCAAGAGGAGGCTCTTAAGGATAACGAAATTTATTCTGAATCAAGTCAAGATCAAGAACCCCTATCCCTAGAGTTTCACAAAGAACTAAGGTTCATCTTCCAAACCATTTTAAACTCCAAAGATGTCTTTGATATCACTCCTGAGATGTTTCTTTCATATGGAAATATAGATGTTCTTCATCCAAAACATGAGTCTCCCACTCTTGATATTCCTACACAAGAGCAACCAGCGGTCAAAATTATTGATTCTTATAGTGATTGTGCATCATCGACATATTTTGAATCAGTACTAACATCTTTTGAATCAGTACTAACATCTTTTGAAATAGTATCAATAGATAATGATGTCATATAATCAAAGAAAATAGTTCATGAGCGAGCAACAATCAAGATTATTGATTCTTATGGTGATTGTGTATCATCGACATCTTTTGAATCAATACTAACACATTTTGAAGCAGTATCAACAGAAAATGATGTCATAGAATTAGAGCAAACAATTTATATTTATGAATAGTAGGAACCCATAGCAATATCATGTGTTTATGACAAGTCATATTCAATGGCTATGGATCAGAGGATACATTATCAAGGCAAAGGATTAGGTATTGATAATACCTTCACAATGTTGGGGGCAATCTTGTCTATAACAAACATCAACATATGGGGCACGAAGGATCCTTATGATGAAAACGTAGTCAACGCTACAACTAGCTATATCATGAGTTGACATTCACCCATCATCTCATATGCAAACTGGGACCAACATAAAATAAAGAATTCCTATCAAAGAAAGACAAAGATCATCAAAGAAAATGAATCCGCCAAGAAAAAAGGACAAAGCAAATACAAATGAATACCAAAGAAAAATAAAGAAAATCATCCCTTATAAACTCCATTAGTCAAAGAAACTATGGGGAAAAATTAAAAAGGGAAGTGTATCCATCAAAAGAGTCCTCAAATACAAAAGAAAGCTTCTCAAGGAAGGAATAAAGTATATCTAGTGGTTGGTCCTAGTTCCATGAAAACCTCCATCCCCATCCATCATCGCTCATCATCCCAAGTTTGGAGAGTCAAAGGTTCCAAACCATCGACCAATCCATCTCATATTTATTCATACATGTCACCATACACTCCATTCATTATATCCAATTCTCGCATTGACCGTGTGTTGGTAGCTACTCTTCATCATAAGGATTCTGAAGGCACTCTATCGCGATGTGCACAGATATACAAGGTTAATTTCGGTACTAGCAAGGCAGATTAGAGTTCTTCAAGGTTGCATTCAAGTGCTTGTATCTTAGCAAAGAAACTTCTTCAAGCAATATATCACTGGCATGTTATGACGATTGACCTCTGTCGATTCCACCCGGTGGTTCAACATGAGGTAAAACTTCCAAAAATTAAAAAAGAAGATAAAATCCAAAAAATGAAAAGGATTGAAATAGTAAAATAAAAATCATCCTCCAATGAAAACCACTAAATTGGCACTTTAAGGGCAAGTCCATGGTGAAAACCTAGCAAATAAATCATGGTGAATTGAGCGTCATATGATCCTTCTACTGGTGAAAACATCACATCCTTGTCATATAAATCCAATGTTCCCCTCCATCCATCCAATCCAAATTTATCCAGGATATTCCATTTTGTCTTGATCTTGACAAGATTCGACATATACTTCAACTCTACTCATGGAAAAATTGTGACAGGATCTTTACCATTTTATCTAGTGAAGTCCCATATCCCATATCTAGCATGATAAAACTTTGTCAAACTCTTCACATATACATTACCTATCTTGGTTATCTATTGTGTTATGAAGAATTGCTAGACATTCTGGAGGTGGAGTTATTTGCCTCAAACCTAAAATAACTCTTGATCCATGTCTCTTATACCCCATATTATGACATTGAATTTGTGATCTGGGTATCATTTTCCTCAAAATATCATCAAAAATACCAAAAGTATTCATAAATCTCCTCAAAATCCCCAAAAACATTCATAAAGCGATAATTAGGAAACTTAAATTTTTGCAAATCCTGGCCAACTAAAATCCAAATACATCCAAATTGTAAGTCAAAATCCCAGAAACATCCAAAAACTGCATCAATCTAAAAGGTCGAAACATCAAAATCCAAGAAATAGAACCTGAGACTATGTTATCTTTTAGGCTTGAGCGTGGTAAGGCCATCATTGATGTTCCCTCCAGAACACCTAGGTCAGTCCTTTAGGAGTCCATAATAAAATGACAATCTATTTGTTCATATTTCATCAATAAACAAGTTTGTGTCAGTTTAATTATGTGGTCTCTGCGTGTATAATGTAGGCAAGGATAATCTTTGATCATCGCCCGAGGTCCCTAGGATAGGTCTTTGGGTTAGGTTCTTTCTTGAAACTTTCAAATCCCAAAACATCTAAATATCTTAGAAATCCAAAACATTTATAAAACAGGAAAAGCCTTAAACATCCAGGAGATGTCTTAAATCCCAAAACGTAAAAATTGAGGAAGAATCCAAAACATTCAAATATCGAAAAACAAAAAACATTAGAAGAAAAATTTAAAGACACAAAAGAAGCCTCAAATATCTTCAAAATCCCTAAACAACCTCAAAACCAAAAACCCAAGAAAACATGCGCAACCTTTGAAAAAGACCAAAATAGCCTCAAAACATTTCAAAATGCAAAACGATTGAAATATTCCAAAAATTCAAAACCATCCATCCCATCTAAACTTTCCACTGAAATAATATGCAGAAAGTAATAAATTGATAGATCATCTTCAACCTTGTAGAAACAAACCAGAAAACAAGTATATGGAAATTAAATGAGGAATTCCAAACTAATCAATAAAATCTAAAGTCTAGGTCATAGGTAAGTGCATCAGTGAAGTGTATATCAACAAATCATCTTAGCATCATCATCCTAACATCAAACAATCCTTGATCAACATGTCCTAGGATGTATCCTTCCTGCGATGGACATCAACATCAAATATCACCTTAGCTAAACTTAAACTAGACAAGAGATATGCATAACACTGACTGTTTGTCTTTGATCTTTTCTTATGATTTATCTTAATGACTCATTCTAAGGACCTCTCGATGATTTCTATCAAAATGATTTAGAGAGAAAGGAATGGTGCATCGATCATTATCTTTTGTATGTTGTGCTTGTGGGTACTCTTGTAAAATAATCTTGGCACATACTTGCTTAGTTGTGTGTAGGAAAGTTGTTTAGAGTACGTTGTTGACTATTGTGTATGCTTTGGTTTAATATATTCTAAAGCTTCTAACTTGTATTCCAACAAGGTTTCTATATGTCAAGATGTGAACAAGAACTATCCTATTTGTTTGTAGAGTCAAAGTCCATTACACTAGATACAACGCCATCCTAGTTATCAATACCTTGATGCATTGTCTCTATGTGTTATATCAAACAATAAGGAACGATGGAAAATTCCAATCCCGAAGTGTGAGCAACTCATCATCCTGCATTCATCCTCATTTTGCATTGTCTTGTCACAATCTCTAATAAAGTCTCGATGGATCATAGACTTGTTGGATTTTTTGAAGCAATCATTGAAATCAAATATCATTCTTTATTCTTCTATCTTCTCTCCACACTAACCTAGTATCATGATAATCAACAAAAACATCATCAATGCATCCACCCTACATCCACAAAACATTAGCATACATGCATTAGCATAAATCATAAAACATCCATCTGTATAATCATTATATATCATCATACATTTTGCATTATCATTGGTTGTGATGAATAATATAGATTTGTTATTCTAAAGAATCTTAAATCGTTGCATCACATATTAAAAGCATACATCGCATATCATATTTTAAGCATAAACATCTACATTATCTCTCCATACATCCATATGCATACATCATCATCATAAAATTGCATAGAAAATATACAAAAATAAATACATCCACATCATTTGCATCACATATCGTGAAAAGATACCAAAAAAGAACATAACATTGCATCCATCCATCACATATCATCACATATCACATAGGCATACATAAAGTGCATCCATACATGATCAAATATAAGCATCTCATATTATATGCACCCATACTTCATAAGCATGAAATAAGATGAACACATTATATAGAATCATTTGTATCATATATATATCAAAAATGAATGTCATGGTACAAAATATGGATCAATGTATGTATATTGAGCATAAATACAATATCCATGAGGCTATCAAAAAGGAGCCCATGAATGTAAATTTGTGTGAAAGAATGGGGCAACAAAGTCAAAAAGTGTATACATAAGAGCTAGCCCTAATGGTTGCTACCCTCACTAGCCTACCTCTCTAGTTGCTCCTCAGCTCTCGGTCGTGCATCACTATGTTGTGAAAAATCAGGTTGTTTGGTGCATGGTACATCTCGATGGTAATGCATCATGTAGTATGTGGCCTTTGTCACAACCTCCCTATATAATCTCGTTGAAACTGTCCTTCCCTGGGAGGCTATTGTCATGGCCTCTATCTGATGTCACTGACCAATCTCCTGGTCTCTCTATATAGTCACAGCCTATAACTATTGCTAGGCATGGTCCCTCTCTACCATAATAGCGACCACCTACTATCTCACCTGGTCCCGCTCAACAGTAATAGCCAAAACCTACTAGTGGGCCTGATCCTGCTCACCCGTCAAAATCTATACCTGTTGTTGCAACTACTATATCTAAGCATCTCTGGCATCTAGTAGCAGTGGCGACGCTGCCTATTGCTATACTACCTATGGCTAAACCTATAGTTGAAGCCGAAGAGGTTGCTTCCCAACTAGTGGAGCCCCCAGAACCTACCCATCCTGGCCACCCTGGCCACCCTGTCCTTGTCATCTTCCTCTGGCCCCTCTACCTCTGGGTCTCCCTCATGGAAAAGTACCCATCAGATCTGTCAAGCATCGAGGAGGTGTGAATCAAGTATCATAAGTAGGCGTAGTCGCCACTACTGCCTGACCCTATTCATAGGCCCATGGCTAAGCCACTAACTGTCTAAAGCTCTCAACTACCTTTGGTGCTAGAATAGTATGTCCCCATGTGGGAACCTCACAAGCCAACCTCGCAAAAATAGCCCTATAGGCATCATCTGGCATGTCTTGAACCTCTCCAAACTATCGCATCACTCTGTCGAGAAGGTACCACTCAATGATGGTATGCTCACGACCTTGCATGTATCGGGTCTGTCTCACGAAGAATAGTTTTTGAACATCATTGTACCATGGTGGCATCTATAGCCATGGGCACCACCTGAAAACTGTCATGTCATCCAAAACCCGTTGCCAGTACAGGAGCCCAATCTGCTCAGTGTGTCGCAGGGTGATGACACCTCTATACCACCAGATCACAAGATCATCTGGCTCAACATCTGCAATTTGTACTATCAGTCGGAGCACAATGATATGCTCCCATGCCCAAATGTGAAGTAGAGTCACCCCTGCACCAATGGCTCTCCCATCACAATAAATGAATTCATGCATGTCATGATAAAGCAAGGCTAGCATCACTGGACCCCATGCAAAAAGAGTCCTCCTATAGAGCATCCAATGCCATGTCAGGCCCCATCCTAGGTTGAACCCTCTACTCGTCTGTCATGATCCACCAAACCTGAAATGATGGCTGTGATGATCAATCTAAAAGTTGGAACGTGACCTCTATACATCTTGAGGTTGATCTATGATGTAACCAAAGCAATGCTCTCCAGCTCCATCACCTCGTGACAAGCATCAAACCTGGAGTCAACATCATATATCACCTGCTTGCCATGTACCAACAAACGTAGAATACACCATACATCATCCAAGGTCACTGTCACCTCACCAATGGGAAGATGAAAGGACGAAGTCTCACTGTGTCATCTCTCGCATAGAGTAGTCATCATGGCTAAATGAGTCTGGATAACAGACGCATTAGCAACATACCAAAGCCCGATCTCACCTAGGTGCTCCTAGCATAACTCTGACGAATTGCCTAGTCTCTCCAAAATGGTGGGCCTATGCTCACGTGACATTAGTGGTGTGATGAACTCCTGCACCCATGAAGCACATGACATCAAAAAATCAAACTAATTTGACTCAATTTGAAATTTTTAGTTCAAAAATCACAATAGCATCGCTATATTTAAATTTCAAATTGTAGCGCCTTAAGGAATTTCAAACTGCAATCGCAAAATGCATCGCCAAATACACTAGCGTCACGATTTAATCTTTGGAAAACCCTAACCCTAATTTCTAAATTGGCAAGTGCTTTGCTATATAAGTATGTGTCGCAATTTAAAATTAGAAACCCTAATTTTAAATTGCAAATAGCGTCACCATATACATATGTGTCACTATAATTCATTTTAGTGTCATCGATTGTAAAATGGGCATTGCTATATAGCAATGCTGCCAATGTTTAAACTTCAAAGCGCAATAAATGCATCAAAAGGTCAAATTCAAATCAAGTTTTGAGTTACATACCGATGATCTTGAGCCTGGTATCCGTTGATACTCTTGAACTCGATCGGAAATGTGCCTGGGGAGCTCTTGCGCCATTTTTTTAGAGGGTTAGAGTTCAAATCACAAGAATTCCTTAGTAAAGATATGAATGAATTGAAAGTGACCCTTCTTTGCTTATTTATGCTAGAAAATTAGGGTTTTTTTCCCTAATTTCACCTTCAAGCTAGGGTTTATCATCATTTTCACCAATTTTTCCAATTAGAACCTAATTTTACATCATTTTTTGCATTTTTGGCATAATTCTTGCATATGGACCCTTGGGGTAGCTTTTAACCTTTATTGAGAAATCAACCCAAAATACAAAATTTTCGCTCGATTTCTCAAGGGGGCAAGGAATCAGCTTTATCCTTCCACTGGGGCATTTGAAAAAATAAAATAATTTTATTTATTTATTTAAGTAGCAATTTTAGTCTGAAAAAAGTGTTATTCTTTAAACCAAAGCAGCAGGTACCTCGCTTCAAAGAGGGGAAAAATGTAGCTGAAAAATGTCCTAAATGATATCATATACTCGAATCAGGTTTACTAACATCATTTTTTCTTCAAACACATCCTCTTTTTGCTTAATTAATTAAATTCACCTAGTTAATTTAATTAATGGCATCACTTTTGTCCATTAACCTAATTCATCAATTCGGGTTAATTCATTCCCCCTTCGTGCTAACATTTCATTTCATTAAATTAAATAAATCAAAGTATTTAATTTAATTTCCTAAGTCATCTTTTTTAATTAAATAACCCTAAGTTATTTAATTAAATATCATTTCATCTCTCCCCCATTCATTAAATCATTTAATTTAATGAATAACACTTAAATTTTTCTAATCCCCTAATTGTGCAATTAAGCCTTGTTTAATTAACAATTAAGCCTTGTTTAATTAACAATTAAACTAATTTTCCTCTAAAAGGGGAATATTCCCATGGAATATCCCTTATCTCCTTTTTTGCACAATTAAAACTTTCTTTTAATTTGCAAAATCCCTTTATCCTCACCCATGAGAATATTCCAAAGAATATTCTCTCTCATCCAATAAACTCACTTGGCTTATTGAGCAAGCTAAACCTTTAACCTTTTGAACAAGTCACCTTTAACCTATGTGAGCAGGTCAAAGGTGTGTTTGTTTGGAACAAATGTGAGCCCTTGATTAATCCCATCATGCATTCTCATCTGTTGATGAGAATCCATGATCCATGCCTATTCTTTTCCTCCATCCTTGACCGTTGATTGATATTTTTGATCTCAACCCTCCATTTCTCATTTGCTTTCCTATAAATAAGACACTATTTGGAGACAAATGGATCCATATTTCAATTGCAAAGTCATGTTGTTGAATTCACTTGCACTCACACTCTCAATATACTCACTTTTAGCTTAATTTAGTTCATTTTAGTTGCATAATAGCTTAATACATCCATTAATTGCTTCCATGCATCCATCTTAGTTTGTTTATAAATTAGGGTTTCCATCTTTTAGCTTAGAATTAACTTATATTAGCTTAGAAATTGCATAATTAGATCAATTTTATCATAAAATCATGTTAATTTAGCTTGCATCATGTTCAATTTAGCATAAATTAGGTTTTCATCCATTTATCACAATAGTTTCAATGATTCTCTTCCATAGAATCGATTGAAACAGGCTCACTAATCACACAATTGGGAAAGGGTCGTTCCACATCAACACGACACCAATTCCAAAACAAGATAAGTTTTAAATGGGTTAGAGTAGGAATTTAACTATTTTCATAGTTTGTAAGATTTTTGTAAATGCTTAGTTTAACTTTTAATTTGAATGATCTTGTTTGTGATTGAGGTGTAGTGGCTATGTTATGCTTTGATTCATCATGTATCAAGTGTAATCAACCCACACTGACCATCCTCATCTCACAACTACTAACATTCCCTTCTTTGTAATAGTGTAATTTAGCTCTACTCCCTACAAATTTTTGTTAATGTAATACATATCATATTCTTTAGTACCTTCTTTTTGATCCAAAATTGCTCCAATAGAAAAATCTGAAGCATCGGTGTGTATATGAAAGGGTAATGTCCAATTTGGCCCCCTCAAAATAGGTGCTCTGGTTAAGGATGCTTTAAGTTCTTCAAAATAATGTTGGCACTCTGATGTCCAATCAAATTCTATATCTTTAGTTAGCAGAAAAACCAATGGTACTACAATTTTACTAAAGTCTTTAATAAACCTCCTATAATAGCCTGCATGGCCTAGGAAGCTTCTAACATCTCTTTGCCTCTGTGGAACAAGTAATGAAAAAATTATCTCTATCTTATGTGGGTCAACTTGAATCCCTTCATTGGATATGAAATGCCATAGAACAATTCCCTGAGTCATCATCATAAAGCACTTTTCATTACTTAGGAACAAGATGTGTTCTTTACATCTTTTCAATACCTTTTCTAGATTGGTAAGGGCTTCTTCATAAGTTTCCCCATATGTGGTAAAGTCATCCATATATATCTCCATAGAGTCATGAGCATAATCAAATAAGATGCTAAGTAGTTCCCTCTAAAAAGTAGCTGGAGCATTGCATAAGCCAAAGGGTAGGACAAAATAGGCATAAGTACCCCAAGGGCATGTGAATGTGGTTTTGTCCTAATCCTCTAGAGAAATATTTATCTAATTATAACCACTAAAACCATATAGGAATGAAAATTACTCCTTCCCTACTAAAGAGTCAAGCACTTGATCAATGAAGAGTAATGGGAAGTGATCTTTCCCAGTGGCTGCATTTAGCTCCTTATAATCTACACATACCCTCCATTTTTCACCTTTTTAGGGAAAATAACTAAGGTTGATACCCATTCACTGTCAAATATGGGATAGATGAAGTCTGCATCAAGTAGTTTTTGGAGTTCAACTTTAACTATTTCTCTCAAATTAGGGTTCATCCTTTGTTGAGGTTGTCTAATGGGCCTAAAATCATCATTTATATAGATCCTGTGCATGCACAAGTCATGATCTATTCCCTTCATGTCATGGTAGTCCCATGCAAAGGCTACTACATGTGCCTGCAACATTGTATTCAAGGAATTTTATTGCTCATTAGTTAATGCATTGTTTATGTTCAATGGTTTTCTTGGAAATTTTTGTATTATTTTGGATGAGGCTTGGACAGATGATAGATCAAGTCCAAGAATATTGGGTATAGATTGCAATGGTAGAAAGGAATGGAAAATTTGATATATTTCCTCAGATGAATTAGCATGTATAATTTTCTACAAAGGATCTTGTAGGCATGAAAGACAATCCTGTTGTTGTGGGCTCCTATCGCAGTCATTCTGTATTATGTGAGCAATCAGATCATCTTCATCCTGATCATCCAACAAAGGGCTACATTTTATTGTCATTAAAGTCTATAGAGAATAGTGGTCATCCTCATCCAATGTGGTCCATATGGTTTTCTCAAGATCAACATAAGGTTGGGGTGGAGGATAGAGTACCAATTTCTTGGTCACAGTCCCATTAGATATTATCAAATTTATAGACCTACAGCCTATGAATGCATCAGCTATAGCTAACCATGGTCTACCTAGAATGAGTGGATATCTTGCAAGGTTGACCTTTGGTTGTGAAACTATGAAATCAATAGGTTATTCCCAGGAATCTAATGCTATAACTAAATCCTCAATGATTCCCTCAGGCTTGACTGTTGACCTATCTGCCAATTGTAAAACAGTAGTTGTAGGTCTAAGGTTAGATAATTGAAGGAGTTGCATTTTTTCCTTAGTCATCACATTGATTGCTTCCCCTAGGTCAATCAAGGTGTTCTTGATAAGGGTCCCATTAATCTTAACATCCACTACTGGACTACCAGGATATGTGTATTTAGGGACACTTATGTTCCCTAGCATAATATCAACAAGGTTTCCTAGGACATGAACTATTTGAGGATCCTTCTTTTTTCTTCCTAATTTTTTAAGACATAGGTCCCTCACAATCTTGGTATAAATTGGGATGTCCTTGATAGCTTGGATGAGAGGAATCTTAATACTTACTTTATTTAGTTGACCTAATAGGTCTGTCTTAGCTTGAATTTGATGTCTTAGTATGGCTAAGCATTCATAAAATGGAGGCTTTGGACTTGAGATAGTTTGGTTTATTTGATTTGACTCAAGTGCCAGGGTTGGATTGTCTGGAGCTTCAACTATAGGTTCCCCATCTTCCATTTTAGTAATTTGTGGGGATGAAGGACCAGCTAGTGTTTTTCTTGACCTAAGGTGGACATCACTCACCTCTATCCCATAGGCGGGGTATTGCATAGCCTCATTAGTATAAGCCTGTTGGATAGGCTTGTTGTTAAGGTTAGGTGTAGGTTGGGCAGTTAATTGTGGTGCTCTTAGTGGCTAAGATGTTGGATTGGATGGATTAGGCATAATGTCTTGTTGTTGTGGCTAAGGAGGGAGCAAAGGTTGTTGGTAATTCATGTTTTCCTACTGCCATTGTTGGCCTTTTGTCCATTGTGGTTGCCATTGGTTTTGTGATGCTATCCATTGAGGATTATAACTGGAACCTTGGAAATTTTGTTATGACCATGCATTTGGTTGTTGTTGGTTCCAATTTTGCTGAGGTTGTTGCCATTGTTGAGGGTTTTGCCTTTGATTTTGGTTATTTGGCCAGGGCTGGGAATTCCAAGTAGAAAAATTATGATTTCCAATTGGAAAAGATGAATTGAAATTCAAAGGGTCATGTGGCATACCTTGTCTTTGTTTCCATGGCCTTCTTTGAGCTATGTAAAATAGCTATCCATCCTCTCCTTCAAGTGGCTAGAAATCAAGTTTCTCTGTTTTGTCTTCTTTAATGCTAGCCACCCTCTTATATTTATAGTTTGTATTCCTTTGTTTGCAACTAGGGTAGTATTCAGTGAGCATTGCTTCAGCCTCTTCTTAATTCTTGATATGGAGAGTGTCCAACTGAGTTGCTAGGTGACTGATAATGTCCTCCTTCATGTTGGACAACAAATTACTTAACTCTATCTTTGAAACCCCAGTAGATGATTTGTCAATGGTGGATGTCCTCTCTCCTCTTGGATTCTTAGTGAAGGTCTTGGAGTAATTGTTGTAGACCCTACAGATTTCTTCAAATGGTAGTTGAGAAAAATCCCCTTTCCCAATAAGATTGAGGGAATCCATGCAGTCCTCATTTACTCCCCTAAAAAATACTAACTTGAGCGATTATTTAGATAGCTTGTTCTGTGTGTTTTTCTTCAAAGAGATTTGGAATCTCTCCACACAGTCCTCTAATGGCTCATCCTCCTTCTTTGACATTCTAAAAAAATAATCTATCCTCCTATCAATTCCTTTACAATAATATTGGTATTTTTCCAAGAAAAATGTTTCATGGCATCCCAATCTAGAATAACATCCTTTCCTAATCCATAAACCATCTCAGGGAAGCATCTTTTAGAGTGGTAGCGAAGATCTTGAGCCTATGAGCATCAAAGGTATAGTTATAACTCCTGCATAGGACATCAAACTCAAATAGAAATGTGTCTATATCTTCAGTCACCAAACCATAAAAGACTGGTAATCCTGAAGGAGGGATATTTTCAGCATAATAGCCCTTTCATGGTTGGTGATTGGGAACTCAAAGGTCACATGTTCAGGTGGATTATCCACTGCATCACCCATGGTTCAATATGTCCCCTTTGTGGGTTTAGTAGATATTGGTGAAAGGGAAGTTTCTTCTTTAGTAATACCCTCACTCTAAGTACTAGAGTAACCACTATATTCTCTAGCTTGTTTGCTTGTAGAGGAGAGGAACCTTCCCAATGTGTCTCTCTACCTCCGCATACAATAGATAAAACTTTGTATAGCAACGACCCTGCACAATGTTAGTAGAATTTTTTGGTATTTTGATAAGATTAAACCTAATAGTCCTAATGCTAAAAACAAAGTATAAACTATAAAACTTGGAAAAAAAAGTCTATGCAGATAGCACCATCCCCAACAACACCAAAAATGTAGAGTCCTTTCTAATGCCTACTAAACTTGGTGGCAATCACTAAATTTAGGGGAATGGCTAAATAATCCACTTGAAATTGAAAAGACTTTCATTAGATTATTGACCAAGGCTAGTAGGCTTGTGATGGTGCTTGCACTCTATATGCTTTTGAAGACCTGAGGTTACCTAAATTATCCTAGTGAAGGTATTATCCTCGCTGGAAAATCATAAAAACACATAATAGTGAAAGAAGTAAAGATGGTGCTTTGGCTACGGGTACCTACAACATAGTCTATGACTAAACTACTATTAATAGATAAAATCCTAAAACTAACTAGAAACTATGAACTAAACATATTTTACACTCTAGAGTACTCTAAGTTAGATGAATGCAATCATAAACATGAACAAAAATTATGGATAACTTGATATGAGAATGTATCTTAACTAATATTGCAATAATGAAGTAACTACTAATAGACATAAGAACTATAAATGTAGTGAAGGGAGTACTTGAGTGGCCCTTTCTCAGGTGGTTGTCTCCACTAAACTAAACCAAATCTAAATCATCGTATTCAATTCAACCATTTAAACTCAAGATCATTCATTTCACATTCCAAAATATCACATGAAATCTTACTCAAAGATTGTATTCAGAAAAAACCATATTTGAGCAATCAACATGTCTATGTAATAACAACTGAAACTGTAAAGTGTTTGATAACCAAATCCACAACTGAAAGATTAATCAACTCTTATTCTAAAGACTCAACCATTGTCTATATACATGCACAAGGGAGTTTATTCAAAACACAACTCTAAAATAAAATCACTAATCACAACTCTCCTAGATATTCGAGAGTAATTAAGATTTAGCTATCCTAACTACAATTGAAAAGAAATAAGAATCCAAATAGGATTAGAACTTTGCAATAACAGAACTGAAATGTGGAACATAAGATCAGTTACTCTAGAATCCTAATGATAATAGGGTTCTCCTTCTTCAATGCCTTTATTTTTGTCATAATGATGCATGATTGTCTTCATCAGGTGTCTCTATTTTATAGTTATTGTGTTTGGTGTATTTAGGAACTTCCCCTGTTTCGCTATCAAGGAACTCCTTCGACTGCAGGTTGCATTTAGTAGTTGCTGCAGGCTACAACATCTTCTCAGGCTGCAAGGGGTTAGTTCATAAAACACATACACAATACTAACTACCATGATTAAACACAAATTTCAATTATAGTTCCTACATATTCACATACAAATCAAACAACACCATCATATCATAACTGCATTTCCATATGCTTTAACCAAGTTCAAGGTTTGCATAATAGACATAAAAGATGGTATACTATAGGAATAATTGTCATAGGAATGTCTTATAAGCAGCATAAAGATAACAAAAAGCTAGCTAATAAATGGGCTCATCAAGAGGCACATTAGGTATGTATCATTGTATGCAACCTCTAGACATGCTATGTAAAGTTCTCGTATATGTTCTCATGGATCACCTCTTCCCTTGTATTTGTCAAATTTAGGCATTTCAAAGTTGTGAGGGAAGGGTATCATAGCTATATTTTTGTCAAATAGTTATAGACAAATGTCTTTAGGGGTGTAGCTTTTCTTCATTGATCCTAGTTGCGTGTCAATAATTTTTTGGTGCAAGCTTTGAATTTGTAATACCAAGTCATCATTTGGGTTGTTTGTAGTTTATTAGATGGAGTGTATGTTTGATGTTGAGGAATGGATAAAAAATTATATGACAAATTTTGGTTTCGTGGGATGTTTTGAGGGATTCTATATGAGTTGTATGGGATGTTATTATGTTGGGGAACACTTTTTTGAGGTAATTTTTTGTGTTTGAGGAATGTTATATGAGTTGTATGAAGTGTTTTGATTCTTTGGAAAAAAATATTGTTTTGTAATGAATTGTTGTTGAGGGACATTTTGAGGGATTTTATCTAAATATTTTTGAGTTTAAGGGACATGTGTTTGTGTAGGGATAGTGAATGGAATGGGTTGAGATTGTTGTTGTGGGATGAATTGTTGTTGGGGGATGCTTGTGTTTGTAGATATGTTAGATGTGAAGGTTTGTGAAGAATGTGGGATGTTGTAAGTTTTGGGTATGCTAGATGTGGAAGCTTATTTTGCAATGGTAAGTGATGGAATTTGTTAAATGGGGGGTTGGTATGAATTATTGGGATTATACGTGCTCATTATCATGTCGGGTTCTTGTGTAGCATATGGAATATTAGGAGGCGAATAAGATGTGGTGGCTTGGGCCATGAAAGGATTGCTTGTGTGATTGGATATGTTTTGTGGAGATGCACGAGCTCTGTTTGTGTTTTATAAATTTGGGCTATGTGTGTTGGTTTGATTGGTTATGTATGGTGATGTATGAGGAATTTTTGTGTTTGGTGAATTTTGGATATGTGTGTTGGTTTGATTGGTTATGTATGGTGATGTATGAGGAATATTTGTGTTTGGTGAATTTGGGATGTATGTAGTTGTTTGATTGGTGATGTATGAGGAATATTTATATTTTGGGGATTTGGGATGCTTGCAATTGTTTGATTTGTTATGTTTAGGTTTTGGTACAATAGATTTATGTATTGTCTAGTAAATGGTATTGAATCCATGTTATATGATGGTATAGATAACTGACTAGATATGTTTGGCATTGGAGGTTGTTACATAGCTTTATTAATAGCTTGAACTATAGGTATGTTTTCATGTGATGGAATGTTAGATAACATGACATGTGTGAGGGCTTGTTCCCTAAGTGTAGAAATGTGTCAATCAAAAGGTAGCTTGGCACCGCTTTGTGCAACTCTAAGAAAGTACGTGTTGGGATCTGAAGTAATGAGGGCATCAAGTGCTCTAGCTAAGGAGAGATCTTGTTACATTTCTAAAAGTTTCTCTTCATTCAATTCCTTAGGTTCCACAAATACATTTGTGATGTCTTCTATGATAATTAGTGGATATTGAGGTAGTTATTGTGGAATTTGTTATTGACTAGGATTAAATAAATGACAAGGTATTCCAAACTCTAGTTCGATAACCCCTATGGATGTGGTGATGTTTGAACTAATAGGATTAAAATCTATGAGTTTTCTAAGGACTAGGTATTGAATCTCTGTGTGTGCTCCTTTATAAGAGAGATCCACCCCCTTCCTCCTCCCTGCAATTTGAATCTTCACCCATTGCTCCCTTCTCTTTGTAGTCTCAGACTCAAAGGAGCAGTTTCTGATTAGATACTCAATTGGAACATATTTACAAACAAATGCAACAAGTTTATATTTGATCCTCGCATCATGGAAATTCTTAGGATCACATCTCCTCACCTTATCTACCCTCATTCGATAGGGTATCAACTTGTTTAGAAGAAATTCTAACCCCTCTTTGGCTATAACCTGGAATATGGAAAAACCAATGTGGATGACACAATTGCATGTTTCTTATAATTTCATAAATGAGTTTTATTTGACTCATTAAATTTCCAAAAAAATTCCAAGAATGCAATTCTACTCAAGATAGATTTTGGTAAAATGTGGGGTGCCACTGAGGAACCGTAAACCCTTATTATTGTGGCATTTCAATAGAAAAACTAGTCACCCTAATTATGATCAAACCCTAATTTCAATTGGAGGTCCTTTGGTATTAAGAATTTCCTAACACTTTCTAACAAACCACAATCAATTTTTTGTCCTAGATTCCTCATAATCCCTTTGACAAAGAATTCCTCAAAAACATTGTAATTTGAGGTATCACAGGTTCTATCCCACATTTATGTCCATTCCTACACTAGGAATAACCTCTTTTGAGCATCAAAAGCTCTTGTTTGCAGACGTGGAGACCAAATCTTCCTTCCATTGTATAAAATAATATGGCACAACAAGGAATACCATTTAAAATGGACTATGCTCTCATTTTCCTTTATGGAACATAGGGCCCTATGGATCCCTTATGAGATAAAATTTATGTAGTCATAAGGCTTATTGACATCTCTACTCTAAATATCCACTACCAATACCATCATGTTGACTAGTATTTGTGTTTTACAGTCCATGCCCAAAACTTGACACAAGGAAAAGTAGGTCTTTACAAAATAGTCTTCAAAGATGTCATAATTAAGGGCTCCAACTCCCCACTGGCAAATCTTTTCAGCTCTTTGTTCTTCTCTCTTAGCTTGAAACTAGGCAACCATTTTGCTTTGTAACTATCTCTTAGTCTTTGGTACTCCCTAGTTAATGCCCCTAGGTCAATGGGCAATTAAGCATTTATGTCCAAATTGAAGACATTACATATATAGTTTCTATCAAAGGTTATTAGAGGAACACCCTTCCCACTAAAAAAATGTCATTTTTTTTGGGTTGTAAGCCCTAGCCACGACTCTAATTAGTTCAACATTTATGAAAACATTAGGTAAAACCAACCTCCTGAATCCTAATCTCCAAATCTTGCAAATTGTATTATCTACTAGATATTTTCTGAAGCAATACTTGAAAAGGGTATATCCATGAGTTGGGATTATTGCATTTGTGCAACAATCATTTTTATCCATTACCCTATTGAATAAAATTTTGAAGCCTTGACCAACTCTAGGTCTTTTTGAAGACCTTGAAATTGAGCCATTATATCCTCATCCAAACCTCTCTTAACTACCTTGAAGTGTCAACAATTGCTTCCATGGTTAGGTATTTTTTACTATAAAATTAGGGCCTAGGGTTTTTGTGTAATTCTTTAAAATTTAGATTCAAATCCAACTATCCTAAGATTAATTATGCTTAAAATATTAAAATTCCCCTCTTTAAACCAGAATTGACCCTTTCTATATTCAAACAAGTGACGCAAGCGTTGAGTTCCTGCCGAGAGGTAAAAGTCATGTAGCTATGAGGTAGGAAAAGTTTTTAGATAGCAAATAGGAATATAAATGTTTATAAAATAGCTAGAAAAGTCTGAAGTTATTTTTAGAAGCGTACCAATGCATGGAATTTGTAGGGTGCATGGGGAACGTGGTCCATAGGGACATGCGAACAGGAAACAAGTGTGGATGGATGCAAGGGAATTTTTTTTATGGGTACCATGTATACGTGGAGTTTTTTATAGAAATACCAATGAATACTTGTTTTTTTGTGTGTGTATGTATACATTTGTGAGAAGGAAGATTCTTTATGATCTTAATTAGGAAGCAACAATGCATTATTTATTTGTATTAATTATTGAATGGAAACAATCATAAACATTTGTAATAATGCATGAGACATATATGCATACATGTATACATGTGCACATAATGCATAGAAGAGTGAGATGCATAGTTGGCATGTTAACGAGTCTTAAAGTAGGAGGAGACTCAGCTCGCATTTACAGTATTAAATGAAAGAACACAAGAGAAATAAACTATTTATGACTAGTGCAATGTTTTTTAATTTTTTTCTTTTTTTAGAAAACCTTTTGATTGAAAAATTCATTAGTCATTTTAGATGGAACAAAGTTTTGATGTAGAGATATTTCTAAAGCATCAAATATCATTTGCAACTATTTAGGAAAAACATGTGTGCGGGCAAAAAAGGAAAATGCATTCTTTACATGCCCCATTTTTATATGCATGGTGAAACAAAGTTTACCATATTTCTTTTTTTTGCTTGTATGTCTATTTGTAAATAAAATTATGTTTAGTGTACTGTAGTAGAACACATGCTATGTTAATTGATACAATTGAGTTATTTTAGTTTATCATATCACAATTTGCAAGTGCTAATAGAAACAGTAGTGTTAGGTGGAAGATTGATAGGGGTAGCTCATTTGAGTATAAACTTTTGTAAGATTAATCAATGCTTTTTTTAATGTAGTATGAAGATTAGTATTATATAAAGCTATTGATTTTATTATAAATAAGATTTAAATCCTATC
This sequence comes from Sequoia sempervirens, assembly GCA_007258455.2. Lineage (NCBI taxonomy): Eukaryota > Viridiplantae > Streptophyta > Pinopsida > Cupressales > Cupressaceae > Sequoia > Sequoia sempervirens. The sequence goes on from VDFB02030238.1 coordinate 19,350, forward strand.
TATGTAATATGATAAGATATTTTCATGTATAGAACAATGTAATTATATTACAATAAATTGTTAGATGAATGACTAGAAAGTTATTGATTTTATTATAAATAAGATTTTAATATTGTTTATGTAATATGAATAAAAATTTGTGTTTATATAATAAACAATAAGTAATTTGCAAAAATATAATAAAGAACCTTACTACCTAAGATTAAATTTGTGTATATATAAAATAAAATGTAATAGTTTAACTTATGAAAATGTAATAAGTGGAATAAATATTATGATAAATTCTTAGATGAAACTGTACAAAGTATTGATTTTATTATAAATTAGATTTGAATGTTGTTAATGTGATACGAATGAATATTTTTTGTGTATATATTTTAAACAAAAATAATTTGAAAATATATAAAGAAATTTATTAGTTAAGATAAAATGTAGGTACAGTAAAATAATCTACATGTTTGTAGCACTTTGCATCTTAACATTAAACTATTATAATAATCTGATAAAATAATCTTATAATGTTTGTAACAATGCTTGAAGCATTGAAGTATACATGGATGCATGTACACATTTATTGACGTGCACAGAATGCACAGAAGAGTAAAAAGCATCCTTGGCACCTGAGCAGGCTTGAAAGCGTGATGAGACTGAAGTTGCATTTGCAATATTAAATGAAAGAAAACAAGAGAAATAAATTAGTTAGTATGAATGCATTAAGGTGAAAGGAAAGTTACTAAAATATGGATCCATGTGAAAGACATGCATGCACGGATGGTTCATGTGTCCATTTAACTTGGTATGTTAAGAAGAATCTATATATGCCTACACCCATAAAGTTGAAATGTTAGAAATAATTTTGGTAGCTTAAACAAGAACTAGAAAAATATTATCGACCCCAAACAAAGTAGCAATACATTAGTGTTTGTGGAACAAGTGTATAAAGTATATCTAATAATGCATTTGGATGCATGGATATATGTAAATATTTGTGAAATCTGAATATACATTATAGCCTTCGAGGAATTTTCATATGTGCTTTTAGGAATCTATAAGAAACAGGATTTAGAAAAGACGTTTTGAAAAGAACTCTTGAATAGAACTGTATTTTAACAATGAGACTCAATTTGCATTTGCAGTATTAAATGAAAGAAAACAGGGAAAATTAACTATTTATTAGCAATGCATATATCGAAGGAATGCATAAATGTATGGATGAAGGAAAAAATTTATGCATCCATCTATGTGTACATGTGTCCATGTAAGTTGGTAAGTAAACAAGAATATATATATGCCTATGTGCACAAAGCTAGAAAATGTCAGAAACAATTTGCACTTGAAAGATATAAAAAGAACATTTATGATCGAAACAAAAGAATAATACATTATTGTTTTTTGACCAAGTGTATTAAGGATATCCAACGATGCATTTGAATGCATGGATACATGTAAATATTTATGAAGTTTGATTATACATTTTAGCCTCCAAGAAACTGTGATATGTGCTCTTGGTTATCTGCAATAAACAAGATTTAGGAAAAAAATGTTTTCAAAGGAAGTCTTGAATACAACTCTATGTTGTGATAGTTATTTTCAAAGCCCTCAGTGTTTAATTGCATAACCTTGACATTTTTTTCTTTTTTTCCTTTGGTATGGTGTGAATTTTGTTCTAATGGATGAAGGTATATTTGAGCTATAGATAGATAAAGATATGTAAGGGTGGTAAAGAAGAATGAGTGATGTAAGTGAAACAAAGAGAAGGAATTGAGAGAATGATGTGATGCAAGTAAGGTATATGAATGCCTTATGGAAAGTATTAGATATGGGAAGCAACAATATGTGAAATTGGATGTGAGAATGAATGGAATGTAAATTATTATATGAATTTATCATCTTTGAGTTATACGCTTGGTACCAAATGCTAGATATGTACCTGAATGAGTGAGTTAATTGAGAGAAAAGGAATGCAAGACATTGGTGTGATGCAAGAGAAGAATATATAAATGATTTTGAAATGTATTTGATTTGAGAAGAAACGATGTGCACGGGTGAAATGGAAATGAGTGGATTCGGATGGAGTGAACTTTTGTTCCAAGAAAGGGTGGAAGAATGTCTATTTTGTTATTGGTTATGCTTTTTAAAATCATCATAGGGCAGAGTGTCTCAATACAAATACAAAAGAAAGACTGATGTCCCATTTCTCACTCTCCTTTGGACTAAACAAAGTTCCAAGATCCTTGAGCTTCCTTGAAATGTGAGAAGAGAAGAATAGATATAAAAATACAATGATTTTTAAGGATACAAGAGTCAAAAGAAAAACACCAATGAATACTAGTACCTTTACATGGGTGCATGTTTACATTTGCAGTAACAAATTCCTTTATGATCTTACCCAGGAAGCAAAAAAGTATTATTATTTTGTTTCAAGTATTGAATGCAAATAATCTTAAACATTTGTAATAATGCTTGAGGCATCTATGTATACATGCAAGCATGTATACATGTATCCATGTGCACACAATGCAAAGAAGAGTGAAAAGCATACATGACATGTGAACGAGAAATTTGAATGGAAAACAGTAAAATCAAGTAGACATACAAATCTGTGAAAGCACATTGAGGCTCAAGTAGCATTTGCAGTAGCATGTGAAAGGAAAACAGGGAAAACAAACTATATATCAGCAATGCATATATCGAAGGAATGCATAAATATATGGATCCATGTAAACATTTATGCATGCATGGATGTATAGATGTGTCCATGTAATTTGGTACACGGAGAACAATCTAAAAATGCATGTGTGCATAAAGCGAGAAATGTATTTGAAACATATACAATATTGTTTTTTGAACAAGTGTATAAAGGATACCTAATGATGCATTTGAATGCATGGAAACATGTAAATATTTGTTAAATCTGATTACACATTATAGGGTTGAAGAAATTGTTATATGTGCTTTTAGGGATCTATAATAAACAAGGTTTAGAAAAGACATTTTGAAAATAACTCTTGAATACAATTCTATGTTATGAGTGTTATTTTCGAAGCCCTCGGTGTTTATTTGCATAACCTTGATATTTTCTTCATCTTTTTCTTTGTTTGGTATGGTGTGAGTTTTGTTGTGATGGATGAAGGTATATTTGAGGTGTAGATAGATAAAGATATGTGAGTGTTAAAAAGAAGAATGACTTATGTGAGTGGAAGAAAGAGAGCGAATTGAGAGAATCATGAGATGCAAATAAGGTATATGAATAAGTTATAAAAAGTATTTGACATGGGAGGCAAGGATATGGGATGATGGGCATGAGAATGAATGGGAATGTAAATGGTATGAATTTATGATTTGTAAGTTATATGCTTAGAATTAAATGCAAGAAATGAAAATTTCAATGAGAGAGGTGGATTTAATGAAAAAAAGAATGCAACACATTGGTATGATGCAACACAAGCAAATAAATGGATTTTGAAATGGATTTGATTTGAGAAAAAAGGACGTGCAAGGGTGGAAATGGAAATGAATGGAATCAATAGCATATGAAGTGATTATTTTTTGCAACAAGGGGTGGAAGAATGTCTAGTTTGGTATTGGTTATGCTTTTAAAAATCATTATAGGGCTGAGTCCATCAATATAAACACAGAAAAAAGACCCATGTTGCATTTCTCACTCTCCTTCGTACTGAACAAGGTACTGAGATCCCTGAGCTTCCTCGAAATGCAACAATAGAAGAGTGGATATAAAAATATAATGATATTTATGGATAGAAGAGTCAAAATAGAAGACAAAGTGGAAGTTCTTATGCATATACTATGAAAAAAAAAATATGGAAGCTCATAAAATTGAGGACATGGAAATGTTGATGCAGTGGAGAACATTAAAAACATGGAGAGAGAAATATGTAGAGCTATTCACAAATATATGCATGGATGCATCAACAGACACATGAATACATAGAAAACAGAACTACATGGAGACATGGAGATATGAACACATGTATACATGGATGTATGCATATTTGCATATAGGCAACAGCACCAATAGAAAACCATATTTTGGACAATGGCTAGACAATCTACTAAAATTGCTCTAGAAACGTAGAAGCAAATGCATTTTTGCTTCTGTCTACTTTCATTGTACATCTTAAATGGAAGTCGGGTTTTGCATTGCTGCAATGTATTTGTAAACTTTGATTATAAAATCATAGTGTAGATCATTTTAAGTGTTATCCATTCGAATCTTTCCTTGAAATACAAAGGATTCATGTGAGTCTTGGAGGCAATGCACAGCTGTCCTATAAAAAAGAGCTTTGGAACTAGTGAGTTGTCATATATACATGGGTACATGAGTCGATAGATGCATATATACATGTATCCATGGAAGTCATCGATAGATGCATATATACATGGATGTGTGTATGCAATTCATAGGTGCAAATATACATAAATTGAGGTATACATGCACCCATAGATACAGCCATACATATATAGACAAATGCATAAAGAGATGACAAGATATATGCATAAATCGATATATGCATGATTGCATCTGTTATGAAATAACTTGCACAATGGAAGAATATGATATGAAATATGCTGAAAATACTTGATAATAACTGAGAATAACAAGCCACTTCGAGGGGGAAAACCTCCAAATATCTCTAATGAGAACACACTTCACAACTTGATGATGAAAATAAGACTCACAACCTCCTATATATACCTATTTATGCCAAGGATATCACCTAGGCCGACTTAGACACACCTATATATGACTTAGGCTGACCTAAACAACTAAATAACAATATACTAATGATAATATGACTTAATAGAGAGTTAAGATAGCCACAAGCCAACTATTCATAACTTGGAGTGTACAATAATATTAAAAGGTAGCATGCCCCCTTCTTCAAAGAAGCATTGCCCTCAATGCTAATCAAATTTGGAAACTTTTGAATGAACTCCTCGTCTTCCCTTGTGGCATCTTCAACTGGTAAATTCTTCCATTGGATGAGATACTTAGTGATAGTTCTATTCCTCAGCTTCTTTGTGCGTGTTTGACGAATGCACTCTGGTTCCAAAATGATTCTTCCTTCTTCATCTAGCTCAGGAAGTGTTGTTTGAGTGGGAATATTATGCCCAATTACCTTCTTCAAATAGGAAACATGAAAAACTGGATGTATCTTTGTTGTAGGTGGTAACTCAAGCTTGTAGGAAACAATACCGATCTTCTGCATGATTTGGTATGGACCATAATACTTTGGGTGAGAACTTATTATTCTTTCTTTGCTGCTTTAGTGAGATTTGCTTATAAGGCGCAATCGCCAAGAAAGACCCAATCCCCAACTTCAAAACTTCTTTCACTCGATGTTGGTACGCCTATTGTTTCATTGATTTTGTGCCATGGCTAAGTGTCCTTGAGTCACGAAAGTACTTGTTGTTGATGAAGCAAGTGGTCTTCTACTGCTGAACTCTTGGGGACACCTTAATTGATGATGTGATGGAAGGAGGATGATATCCATAAAGGACTGCCAAAATGGAGACATTTTTGATGAGCTATGAAAAGAAGTGTTATACCACCATTTGCATGAAATAGTGTAATCTACCAGGATTGTTTCGGGGGTAAGTAAGCGTAGATATCCTTCCAAACATTTATTAACAACCTCTGTTTTTCCATCTGATTGAGGGTGGTATGAAGAGCTAAGAGCCAATTGAGTACCCAAACATGAGAATAAATCCTTCCAAAAGTGACTAGTGAAGATAGGATCATGATCACTAACAATAACTTTAGGTGTACCATGTAGCTTTTGGATATTCTCCAAAAAAGCTCTATCCACTACACTTGCTATAAAAGGATGTGCTAATGCAATGAAATGTGCATATTTAGTGAGCCTATCAACCACCACCATAATGACATTATGACCTTTAGATTTGGGAAGCCCTGTGATGAAGTCCATGGATATCTCTTCCCAACGCTGGCTAGGAATAGATAAAGGTTGCAAGAGACTTGATGTCTTAATTGTCTCCCCTTTATGCCTTTGACACACCAAACATTTAGCCACAATTTTTTGAACATCACCCTTTAGCCCTTCCCAAAAGAAATCTTGCTTATTTCGTTGATATGTCTTCAAAAATCTGAATGACCCTGCTTGGAGACTCATGCAACTCTTCGAGAATCTTGATTTTAAAAGGTTGGAATTCGTGAGATACAAACCATACTTTATACCAAAGTATCTCCCTTCAACATATCTGAACTACTAGGATCACTTTTTTTAATTGCTTCGATGAGATTACTGAGTAGCAACATCATTTTACTCTACTTTGCTTCCTCACCCAATTTGCTTGCTTAATATTGAGAAAGGGCACACAATAAAGACTATCTTTCTGTCCCTTCCTTGGCTTGATTGCATCCTAGACAATATTTTTCTTTCCCTTTCTTATATACAATCTCAAAGTCATAGCCCTAACATCTTAGTGACCCATTTTGTTGCTCTTGAGGAAGATAGTGGAACTTGTTCCAAAAAATATTTTGAGCTATCATGATCTGTCTTAACCTTGAAATGTCTACCCGATGAATAAAGGCCACCATTGTTTCACTGCATGGAGTATTGCTAGCATTTCCTTCTCATAAATAGGTTTTAGTAGATTCTTACCTTTTAATTGACGACTCTCAAAAGCAATTGGTCGACCTTCTTGCATGAGCACTGCTCCTATCCCATTTCCAAAAGCATCACATTCCATAATGAATTCCTTGGTGAAGTCAAGAGTGGCAAGTACTGGAGTTGTACACATAGCCTCCTTCAATCTCTCAAATGTTGTATTGGCAGACTTGTTCCAATGAAAAGAATCCTTCTTCAATAGAGTGGTGAGAGGTGCTGCTATACTACCATAATTCTTCACAAATCTTCTATAGTACCCTGTCAATCCCAAGAATCCTCTCAATTTCTTATTGGTTTTTGGAATAGGCCATTCCATGATAGCTTTAATTTTGTTAGGGTCCACCTTTACTCCTTCATGTGAAACTATGTGTCCCAAATACTCCACCTTTGTAAGACCAAAAGCACACTTGGATGGCTTAGCATAGAGTTTATGATCTTCAAGTATTTGTAATGCTTGGTCCACATGTTGCAAATGTTCTTCCCAAGTCTTGCTATAAATTAATATATCATCAAAGAATACTAACATAAACTTTCTCAAGAACTTCTTAAAAATGGAATTCATCAAACTTTGGAATGTAGATGGTGCATTGGTAAGACCAAATGGCATCACCAAAAATTCATAATGACCCTCATGAGTCTGAAATGCTATCTTACAAATATCTTCCTCCTTAATTCGAATTTGGTGATAACCAGATCTAAGATCTAACTTGGTAAAATACATAGCTCCATTCAATTCATCTAGAAAATGATCAATGATTGGAATAGGAAACTTATCTTTAATGGTGTACATGTTGAGCAGTCTATAATCTGGAAACATGTGCCAAGTGTCATCCTTCATACATACCATCACCACAAGTGAGGAGTAAGCACTTTGGCTATGCCTAATAATTCTTGCCTCTAACATCTCCTCAACCATTTTTCCTATCTCACTCTTGTATGTGTGGATACCTATAAGGCATGATGTTTGGTGGTTGGCTTCCTGGAACTAACTGTATGGCATGATCATGATCTCTCTTAGGAGGAATTCCTTTAGGCATATCTCTAAGAACAACTGAGTGTTCTGATCAATTATAGCTTGTAAATATGGATGAGTAGGAGCATTAGATTGAGAGACTTCTAATGAACATGGTTGGGCCACAAATCCATCCACTCCTTTCTTAAGCAACTTTTGCATTTGATAAGAGCTTACCATTTGTGGGGATTTTTCCTTCAACCCCCTTAGCTCTACTACCCTTCCTTCTGATTGAAATCTCATGAATAGTTCTTGGAAGTTCATCTCAAT
>VDFB02030239.1:0-42299 GCA_007258455.2 Sequoia sempervirens
CCAAGACCTCGCTTGTCACCATCAGTCCTCTGACTTTTAATCAGTTCATCAAGCTTGGCTGAGCTAATCTTGAACTTCTCCTTGAATTCATTTGCAAGTAGCAAGTTCATCTCTGAGATCAACAATGTGCTTTACAAGCTCTTCCTCATTGTGTTTGGTTAGTTCTAACTCAAGTTCCAACTGAATGAATCCATCAGTACTTCAGCATTCTTCAGATTTCTCTTTCAGGGATTGGGCAAGCCTTTCTTCATTTCTCTTCCTGTCTTCAATTTCCTTAGTCATCCTCATCATAATAGATTCCGTCTCATGCTTTAGAACTGCATTATCCCTGGCAAACTTTTCACATTCTTCTGTCTTATCCTTTAGGGCTTGACTCAGTTGTTCATCTACAACGCGTTTACTATCTTCCTGCTTGATCTGATCACAGAGTTCACTTCTCTTCTCCTTGGACTTGTTGATTTTTTCTTTCAACGACTCGATGAATCTCTCAACATTTGTGAGATTTGCCTGTAATTCCTGGAATTCAGATTTTACCTGATCAAGATCATCTAGGGCCACCATAAGAAGTTGTTGAAGATTGCTTGAATCCATTTAAACAGTTTCCAAGATCTTCCCCAAGCTTTTAAGCTTCTTCCAAGGAACTGAGCATTGATACCAATTGTTGGAATCAAGCAACATTGAGAGGGGGGAGGGGGGTGAATTAGTGTTGTGCAATTTTCAACTTTATTAATCTGATCCTTAAAGTGTTGATAACATTCAACCAAAATAAAAAATGCATGCATATAAGTCAAATAACCACAACACCATAACACAAGAATTTTTTACGTGGAAACCCTGTTAGGGGAAATACCACGGTGGAGGTCAATCCACAATATTGTTCTGAGTATACTCAAAAGAAAATATTACAAAATGAGAATGCACTTGCATTCAGGCACACTGCCTAGAGCTCACTGCTGAAAAAAAGAAAGGTTAACTGCCTTACAAAAGCTTGGAATACTTCTAGAGATTTGAACTGACAAAGTAGCATCTACAAATGCTTGATTACAGTTCTGGTTAGGCTCAACAATCAAATTCTGGACCTTCTATTTGATTCTGCTCTTTTGCTTCAATTCGCACCAAAAATCCTTAATGCACAAGTGAAACTGTGCATAATCGCTTTACTGACTTTCTGACATTCGCAACATACATCAGCTCACATCAAACGCGCACCAAAATGATATAATCTATCACTTATATATATTCGCCACCAAGAATTCAATCACTTCATGTCGGCCTCAACAAAATAAAAAAATATTCACAAATAGTCGGCTCAAATCATCCATAATATTCAATGCACATCTACAAGAGTCGGCCACAACACAGTGAGGACCCAAATCAAAATGCTTGAACACAAAAATACTTAAACAATAACTCCTGCATTGTCCGTGACACACTATATTCACCAAGTCGGCCACCATACACTGATGAATAGAAAATTAGTTCACCGGACCTTCTAACTTCCACCCAAATTGATACGAGGCACCAAGATTTACAAATAACACAGATTATGCATCGAACAATACTCCCTGAGATCCACAGCATAAAATAATAACATAAATTTTGCATATGAATTGAAGAACATGAATCTACCGGATGCTTTGTTGTAACTTAACAGATAATCATTGATCTTCAATCTGTCTGCTGGTATGAGTAAATTACAACATGCGGATCGATTTACTGACAAGGGTTGCCATCAATGACAAAACCAGAAAATATGTGCAGTGTCTCTTGCCAACAGGGAGAAGTATACCATGGGGGATTACGGATCAAAAAGGCAATATTGATGCTGCTACTACCCTTTTATACAATCACTTTATGACTCCATTTGTGTTTTTACAAGTGGATTGGAGGGAGATTTTGAGCAAAATTTGAGGGTCTACTAAGCTGGTGACTCATAAAAAGGGGTTTACAATTAAGGAAACAATCAGATTTTTCATGTGGGTTGAGGATTTTTAGTGTTGCAGCAGTTATTCTTCTTTCCGGTTGCTGTTTTCTCAAAAATCAGACTATAAGTTGCTAATTTCAGACTTGGACAGCTGCAAGTTTACATATTTTCAGACCATTCAGCCTCTTGACAAGGTTAGTTTATGGTTTCAGATGAAGGGAATGACTAATTCAGCTAACCAGGGTCAGTTTTGGATGGAAGTTTGTAATGTCCCCTTTGGATATATCTAAACGCTTGTCTTTTAGTCTTCTAAATTAAGATATACAATAGATTCAGAGTCAATATTTTAATGCTAAATCTCTCAATCTTGTTAAGAGTTCCTTCCAAAGACTAATAACGGCTTGAGTAGCAGATCAGTTATATATATGTATATAATGTATTTAATGATCTGCTGTTAAGTATATATATATATATCACTCATAAATCCTTCCCTTTAAATATCTTTTTTTTTCTATCTCCCCCCATACTGCTTTTCAATTCTCTGTATATATCTCCCTATCCATCTGATTAGAGACACCCTTTCTGAAGGGTGATGACTTTCCTTATAAGTTGCAAACCTTCCAAATAGTCGGAACCCTTAGTCAAGCATAGTCGCACCACTTATGAAGTATCGCTGCCTTTAATGTAATGATTGTTATTTCCCTGGCTTTATTAACTTAGATGTTGGTTATTTTAATAGTTAATCCTTGACAATGAATTTGAAGCAGCTCATGGATCATTACGAATGAACAATGTTCAATCAACTCCCATGTGTTCTTAATATATAGAGGAATCCTCATGTAGCTTAAACAAATTCATGCTTGAACGTGTCCATATAATGATACCATGTAATACTAGAGTCGGCTATGGGACTGCCTTGCATTATATTTAATCATTTGTATAGATGTCCCATAATATTAGGGTGCTTGGTATATAAATTTTGATGCACAAAAATATGCCAACCCTAAATTAATTCGCCCAGACCATGCCTCTGAGCGGTGATTTGTAACATGCGATGCGGGGATTTTGGATTCAACACAAGTATAACGGATATGCAAAAGATTGTCCAACAATCAATAGATACATAGTGCTAGGAAATACGTCTTCTAGCAGAATACTCATCATAGCCACATGGCCGATAATCTAGATGTCGTGATCTTTTGATGGCACGATAATTCTTTTGACTGAGGCACATAACTAAATGGCCCGATAGTGACTTAGGAGACGTTTTCACTTAAGTTTTGACTATGAATCTTGTGTCTTTAATATCCCCATTAGGCTCCTCCACGTCAGCAGATGTATATTCACTCGATCACTTCCCAGATTATAGTAATTCCAATTTAGCGGCGGTGTTGATATTCGGTAGACAGTGCCTCTATAATAATAGTTGAATGCCAATATAGTTTGAGTCATTCGAATAAAAGCACTTATAAAGACGGTGTACATCAACTATTGATAATATTCGTACTCATATGACATTCTGCTATAGATCGATTACTCTACAGGGAGTCCTTGAGTTCTAGGAATATTGCTATCATCAACCTCTAACACGGACTGGAGTCAAATGCTCATAAACTTGGCGTACTTGAAGCAACATAATATTTAGCTTCTCTCAATCCTCAAAACTTGGGACATTACATCTTGTAATGTCCCCTTTTGGATATGCATTTTGTTATTTTAGTGCTATGATTTCGGGGACATGATAGTCCTCCCCTCCCAAATTTTGCTTGTCCTCAAGCAAAAACATCTTAGTTTTTTCTAGGATCTCTTCTTCTAATCTGTCACCAACGGTACCCAAGTTAGTCACGTTTATATAAATAATTTAATGTTCTATGATGATTTCTCTATTTGAATGCAAATATAAATATATTAAATATATGCTTATCTTTGTGATGGAGACATCACAAGTCTCTCTCTCTTGTCTTTGTTTGTCCTCGAGCAACTTGTAACTCTTTCCTTAATGCTCTTAATCTCTTGATATTCTTGTCTGGTACACCTTTCTTATCTTGGAAAAAGATTGTAACATCTTTGTTACATTTAATCTCTTTCTAGGCCTTCTAGATACCTCATTATTTAGTATATCCAACCTTATAATCTTGGGGAAAGACTATAACATCTCTACCCAAGCCTTCTGGATACCTTACTTTTAAGTATACCCAACCTTATAATCCTGGAAGAAGATTGTAACCTTGTTACTCTTAATCTCCTTCTAGGCCTTTTGGATACCTTTTTCTAAGTCTATCCAGCCTTATAATCGTGGGAAAAGATTGTAACCTTGTTACCCTTAATCTCTTTCTAGGCCTTCTGGATACCTTACTCTTAAGAGTACCCAGCCTTAAATCCCGGAAGCGAGCTTTTATCTTCGCAGGCATTATGGACACCCTATTTTGGTGTATCCATCCTTAAGGTCTTCAAGAGAACCTTGACTTTGTCTGGGCCTTATGGAGACCCTATTTGGGTATATCCATCTTAATTCTTATATGCATTCATTGTAATGTAATATTGCATATTATCCTCAAAGGATGTTCTTGTGCAAAGGAAATGTCTTATTAACTTATTTTGAAGATCACACAATAGTCTATTTCTTGTTCTAGTTAAGGGCCATTATGTTTTGCCCTTTTGGTAGGAGTTTCTCTTGTCTCTTCATCCGATGCTTCTTCTATTTTATGTATTTGTCCCTTCTTGCATTGGTGGTCTTGTCCCCAAGGTTCTTTGCATTTGAAACATAAACCTTTCTTCATTAATCCTTCCTTTTGTTTGGTTGCTACCTTGTTATGGCATTTGTGTACCACAATCCACGGTTCTTTGCAAAAGTAGCATGCTCTTTCTTTATTATCTTCTCTTTGTTGGTCTTGCTTGGGTTGTGACTTGGATGAGGGGTTCTTAGATTTTTCCTTGGTAGAACTAGATTCCACTTTCATGGCCCTTTGAATTGCCTCTCCCACGGTTTGTGGTTCCAATGGGTTTACTATGTTCTTAATTGGTTCCTTGAGTCCTTCAATGAATAGATAGGTAAGCCTTCTTTGGGATAGGTCGGGGACAATGACAGCTAACTTTTGGAAGTCATTTGCAAATTCCTCCACGGTTCCATGTTGCCTAAGTTGGGTGAGTTCCTTGAAATACCTCTCGGGATGCTGTTGATTGAATCTATTAATGAGTTTTTGAGTGAACTCACTATAGGTGACTTTATTCTAATGGCCTTGGGTGATGAGTCCATGATGCCACCTATCGTGAGCTGTCCTTGATAGGTGGAGGACAACAAATTTAATGCCATTCTCTTCCGTCATGGGGCTGAGGGATGGCTAAGTATCAAGCTTTTGAACCCATGATTGTGCGGTGAACTTCCCGGAGCCGTCAAAATAAGGCAATGCCATCTTATTATGTAAGAGGCTTGATGTCTCTAACCCCCAAACTGAAGCTAAAAGATGATTTGTTTTTGGTTTGGCGTTTTTACAAATTTTTGTAGGTTTTGACAATAAATGATGTCTTTTTGAATTTTAATATGAGCAACCAGCTAGACATAATTCATTGTAACAACAAGAACTCAAGTATAATATTCTTCTAAATAAACTGCAATTAACTTCATTGATAATAGAGATCTTACAATGCAAAACCCATAAGAAAAAAATGCCCAAGATTTTGATTATGAAGTTTTTAGAAAAATCTGGAAATTATTTCAGAACCTGGTAATTATTGCAGCCGCCTGGGAAACACTGAAATGTACGGCCTGCCTTGCATACCGACTTCTCCCCCTCAAAGATGATTGAATGTGCCTTGAATACCCTAGACGCCAACACTGGAAGAGATATATGCCAAAAAGGAGAGGTGTCCTTGACTCTTTAACTCACACGCCTTGGCTGGAGATGTACGGCCTGCTTTTGCAGCAAATGGTAGGGCCTTGAAAAACATGATTAGCAATAATACTTGCAGCTCAAGATGATTTTCGCCCTTCACAGGCAAGCTGATCAAAACCCTTGTTGAATCTTCTCAATAATGCACAAATTTGACCTCCGTGATGAAGCCAACTCTTAGCAAACTTCAGCTGGTCTCTCACAACCTCAGAATGCTGGACTATGAAGAGGTTTCGTTCTCCAAAGTCTGAAAATGTCTGAAACTTGGCAGAAACCCTTGGTTTCTCTCAAATTCCAAAGCTCTCAAAAGAAGACAAAGTTGAATAATCATATCATAATGAGTTCGATTTGTCCAAGAGCTTCTTTTATACTTCTCTCAAAGGCTCATTCCCCAAAAAGCAATTAAAATAACATTTAAATGTTATTTAATATTCGCCCTCCTTGACTTTATATTATAACTTCATAATGGCGTCCCTTTTTAATGAAGTATTAATTGCTCATTCACTTAAAAATGGCCCCACTTATTATAAAGTTAAATAATAACTTAATAATATAATCTTTAATAGTTAAATATCATTAAAGGGCATTAAAATATTAATATCTCATTAAATACTTATTATTTTGATAAGCCGTTTGAAATGGAGGTCAACATTGCCAATCACCATGTGACCAGGTGCCCTGCTAAATATAGTAACTCTGGATAGATGACTTACTAAAAATAGTAAGTTTGCACAACGGAGTTCTGTAACCTCTGCAAAGGCCCAATCCTGATCCCAATTGAATACTGAAGAGAAGTAATGACACCAAACGACTGAATTACTGCCTCTGGGGACCCTCTTCATCATTTTTAGCCTACGAGGGTCAAAATAATAGGCTAACCCCTCACAAAAAGGACCAAGCTAAAAAGGGGACATTACATATTAATTCTGGATCTAAGGTCTTTGCCAGCATGATTCCTTCTCCTGTTTGGAGTGGCTTGGGTTTTGACTTCATAATATTCCTTGAAAGGTACGAGTCTTTGAATTGTAGGGTCTAATTCGGCATACACATGAGCAATGTCTCTGCACTATATGAATTTGGCTCTTCTTCTTCTTCTATGACATTTTCGCTTGGAAGGAAAGGAGGAATGGTTGGTCTTAGTGAGGAACTTTGGGTTGAATGCTCATTTTCCGAATGGTTTGAATGCATTTCCTTCCTTGGAATGGTTCTTTCCTGAGTGTTATGGTTATTCATGCTTTGAAGGGTCTGGAGAATTAGTTGATTGGTCTTCTCAAATTTCTTATTGGTTTGCTCCATGAAAGCTTTAAACTCTAAGGCCAACTGCTTGGCCATGGTTCCCTTCCTGTGATAAGTTTGCATTAACCTTTCTTTTGCAGGTTGCCAGGAACGATGCTCTGATACCACTTGTAATGCCCCCTTTGGATATATCTAAAAGCTTGTCTTTTAGTCTTCTAAATTAAGATATACAATAAATTCAGAGTCAGTATTTTAATGCTAAATCTCTCAATCCTATTAAGAGTTCCTTCCAAAGGCTAATAACGGCTTGAGTAGCAGATCAGTTATATATATGTATATAATGTTAGTTTTATGATCAGATTAGAGCACAAAAAATTAATTCAAAATTCAACACAATAACACAATAGATACCCTGGGAAAACCCTCCACTTGCGGGAGAAAAACCCAGCAACAATATATCACTTATATATTGAATCACAAATGAGAGTCTCCTTTACAATAGAGGCCGATAATGAGGCCAATAACAAGTACCACAATCAGATGCAAATACACCAACAAGATGAAGCAATCTGATAATGATAATCTCAGCCTTCTACCAAAAACTCGATCTGCACTCCTACAAAATTCGCACTATGATTGACAACTTTATGATGAATGATCAACAATGAAAAACTCCATCGAATATATATACATAATGAAAGGGATGACGCAACACTTCAAAGCAATAAGTCGGCCCAGCATAGAATAAGGTGTCCCTTCAAATCGCGTCCATCATGAAGGAATGTGCCTTTTCAAAAATTGTGCCCAAGAAGCATGAGGTCGGCATCATTAAAAATGCATCTCTTCATTAACTCATGCTACTTCAATAATTAAATATAATTAACATGGATTGTGCCTCCTCATTAAATCGATGTCTTTATAAATTAAATAGCCCTAGGCTATTATTTAATTTATCATCATGAAGGGAGATCGCTGGAAGGATACAACTGACGCTGCTATGAACATCAACATATAATGTATTTAATGATCTGCTGTAAGTACATATATATCACTCATAAATCCTTCCCTTTAAATATCTTTTTTTTTCTATCTCCCCCCATACCACTTTTCAATTCTTTGTATATATCTCCCTATCCATCTGATTAGAGACACCCTTTCTGAAGGGTGACGACTTTCCTTGTAAGTTGCAAACCTTCCAAACAGTCGCAACCCTTAGTCAAGCATAGTCGCACCACTTATGAAGTATCGTTGCCTTTAATGTAATGATTGTTATTTCCCTGGCTTTATTAACTTAGACGTTGGTTGTTTTAATAGTTAATCCTTGACAATGAATGTGAAGCAGCTCATGGATCATTACGAATGAACAATGTTCAATCAACTCCCATGTGTCCTTAATATATAGAGGAATCCTCATATAGCTTAAACAAATTCATGCTTCATGCTACGTGTCCATATAATGATACCATGTAATACTAGAGTCGGCTATGGGACTGCCTTGCATTATATTTAATCATTTGGATAGATGTCCCATAATATTAGGGTGCTTGGTATATAAATTTTGATGCACAAAAATATGCCAACCCCAAATTAATTCACCTAGATCATGCCTTCGAAGAAGGTTAGGCGATCATAGTGTGAAGATCATTTACTCCCGAAAATACCGTATATCCTCAGCCACTTGACCAGTAGCAATGATATCTCTGAGCGGTGATTTGTAACATGCGATGCGAGGATTCTGGATTCAACACAAGTATAACGGATATGCAAAAGATCGTCCAACAGTCAATAGATACATAGTGCTAGGAAATATATCTTCTAGTGGAATACTCATCATAGCCACATGGCCATAATCTAGATGTCGTGATCTTCTGATGGCATGATAATTCTTTTGAAAGAGGCACATAACTAAATGGCCCGATACTGACTTAGGAGATGTTATCACTTAAGTTGTGACTATGAATCTTCCATCTTTAATATCCCCATTAGGCTCCTCCACATTAGCAAGATGTATATTCACTCGATCAATCTAATTCCAATATAGCGGTGGTGTTGATATTCGGTAGACAGTGCCCCGATAATAATAGTTGATTGCCAATATAGTTTGAGTCATTCAAATAAAAGCAATTATAAAGACGTCGTACATCAACTATTGATAATGTTCATACTCATGAAATTTTGCTATAGATCGATTACTCTACAGGGAGTTCTTGATTTTTGGGAATATTGCTATCATCAACGTCTAACATGGACTTGAGTCAAACACTCATAAACCTGGCATACTTGAAGCAACATAATATTTAGCTTCTGTCAATCCTCAAAACTTGGGACATTACATCTTGTAATGTCCCCTTTTGGATATGCAGTTTGTTATTTCAGTGCTATGATCTTGGGGACATGACAATGTTCAGGCAACAAACAGTTGTCATTTCTTGTTTTCAGCGTGCACTTGTGTTTGGGACAATAGATTACTTTACAGTTGCAACTATTATGCTGTAGTGCAGGGAGTTAAAAATGAGGAAGTTAACATTAAATTTCTCAAATTTTCCCCAATGGTGCCATGGAATCTTGATAGTGGAGAGCAATTTTCTAAGGAGTTGATTGAAATGTTGTGGAGTTTGGTTGCTCTTCTTACAAGTAGAGCAGAGGAGGTTACATTTGTTGGTGCACAATTGTACAATGCTTCAAGTAGAAGAAGCTACAAACTCCTAGGTTTGTTTGGGATCTAGGAATCTCATTGATGATTTAGGATTGATCAGTTGGTTGAGATTGGCAATTACTTGAGGGCAAGCAATTTTGGGGAGGGAGGACTGTAATGTACCCATTTTTAGCCGTATGGTTTTGTGAGCTTTTGGCTAGTTTTTTGAGTTTTCTTGTAAGGTTTTGGGTGAGTTGGGTAGAACTGTAAAGTTTTTGGAGACCAGAGGTCCAACCTTTCTTGGTTTTCGTTTTTAGCTTTGAACTCAGGGGTGTTTTGGATTGTAGTGATGATTTTAGAAGCGTTTTTGGCCTCCTGAGGTGTTCTCCAAACTTCTTGGAGAGCATGTCTATTTTTAGTAAGTCTCCGAGTTGGCGCTTGTCATCATCCCTCAGCCTTAGTTACATCTTAACATGATCAAAATTGGATTTTGAAGCCTTGGCAGTGCTGTCTGTAACTCGGGTAGTGTATTTAAAATATACACTTAAGTTTATAATGTTAAATGTTAAAATATTTTCTAAGTTTTATATTTTATCAACTTTTGCGTGTAATGAATTATTTAATGCAAAAAACATTTTTTCCAAAAAGCAATGAAAAAGCTATAAAAGGAAGTTTGGGCCTCTCATTTCTCATATGTTGAAGAGTACACAACAAAATGTTGCTGGATTGAACTTGTGTGTTCTTCCTCGAATCTTGTGACGACGAAAACCCTCATTGGATCACTGGTTTCAGATTTGAAAGACAATCCCTAGCTGATTTGGAGTGGTTCTACTCAACCTTTGTGCTTCACAGAGTTTGCAGATTGGGTTTTTAATATGAAGATTTTTGAAGTATTTTGACGTGATAATTTTTGGGTTGTTTCTTTAGTGTTGATTTGTTGAGTTTTGAGTGTGTTTGAAGATTTCATGAAGGATTTTAAAGTTGGCCGTACCAATTCATGTGGGTGTTAGGGTTTGAGATCACTTCTATGCATTAATAGAGAGTTTTCCATTGCTGGTTGGTCGTACAATTCTTGCTAGGCAGTTTTTATTGTGCTGGAAGTTGTACAACACTCATGGCAGGCCGTACATATATTTTTGGAGGGTTGGTGAGTTGATTCCAAGCTCAGAACGCCTTCAGTTCAGAGGTTTATTCATCTTGAGGGCTGTTCATATTCCTGCTCTTTGGAGTCCATTTATAGTGCTGGATACGTGTGGAGTTGCTGAAGGCTCTTGGGCAATGTTATATGCAAGTTTGGCGAGTATTTGAAGAGATTATGTTGTTACAGACCTGCTGTACGATATTCATTTGACCTGCAATATAGTTCAATGGAGTTGGGCATGTTTGATGGTGTTTGACAACCTTGGAAGGATGTGCTTTGCAACCTGGGAGGAGTTTGAAAGAGTTTCATTGATGTTTGGACCTGCAACTACTAACAACATGCCTGTAGCTGTTCATTCCAGTTATAACAGACCTGTAATGCTTCTTATCATGCTCATTTTCTAGTGGTGGGTATGAATAGAAGGGTGTCTAGTGGAGCTGGGTGTGTAAGGAATTGTTTGACATACTTGGGAGAAGTTCCATGTGGGTTTGGAGTGTGAGAAGATTTCCCCATCACTGTTGATTTGGTATAGGGAAGTTTCAGACCTGCAACTTCATTTGTCATGACTTTTCAGACCTGTGACAATCAGTTTCATCACCATTTTGAAGGTATTTTTCACATGGGTGTTTCATATTGATGTTTATACCATGTATTGCTATTTTGTGGGATGGTTATACAATTAGAAGTTTGTAACAGTAGTTGAATGTACATTGATATTTATTTCAGAACTTTATGACAGTAGTGTACCACTAATTTACATGTTTATGTTGATGATTATCATTGGAAAAACTTAAAAAAAATCCAGGGTGGTTATTACATTTGGCTTACACCTCAACTACCCACATGGTGGCCTACGTAAATGCCCATTGGCACCTCTAGTCCTCTTTAGGTACTTGGCATCACAATTTCTAGATTGTATGGTTGGCCATTCTTGAACCCCATGTTTGCTTATTTTTCTTGGTGCATAATTTATCAAAGCCTTCCACATAGATCCCACTTGTCTCATATGGGAGTTCTTAATCCCTATTGTCCATTTTGAGGACAACGTGAGACTCTTGAGCACCTTTTTTGGTTTTGTATTAGAGCCTAGGAAGCTTGGATTTGGATTAATGACTTCTTCAAGCCATTCAAGCTTGACCCATTTTCATTGCATATGGTTTTGTTGGGAGATTAGCCCTACCTCCTTTTCAAATTTACCCAAAGTTGGCATGCTTTCAGGGTGGAGATTCTTTTTACTGCATAGTTTCCGGGAGACGCAGGGTACTGGTACAGGGACGGGGACGCCAATCAAATTAGGGTACGTGAGTTAAATGAATAAGGAGACGGCTATTTTAAATGTAAATGATTCACCGGAAATTTTGGGTATGGGGACTGGTACGTTGTCTATGTTCCCAAAATGGAGTTTCTCGGCAACTATACTTTTTAGCATTTGGAAAGACATAATTTTTGCTATTTTTATTGGTTGTGTAGTTGATATTCATATCTCATTTCACACTAAAGCTATGATTAGCCTTAATGTGCTTATGCAGATTTAGTGGCAAGTGAACAATGTTGCATTTGAAGTTGCTTATTTGCATGTGCTTTTATATCATTGGGGTTATACCCCTTGTATGGTTACTAGAGTGTTGTATGCTTGTGCCTCACACTAGGGTCGCTCCCCTCCATGTGGGCATAGATGTAGATGTAGCCAACTTGCAAAAGTGATCATGGCTCCCATTCATATGGCTCTCAACTGCCTTCTAGATGAGATAGGGATTGTGTTGCTCACAGATGGTCTTAACCTTCTCATCTCCCATTAGCTACTTCATATGGGCATGGTGCTCTCATAACCTTCTACCATTTTCCCCTTTTTTTGTGAATAGTGTGTTATTCTCTTTTTAGTATATAAAAAGTAATAAAGCTATTATTCATTGAGAAAAAATGGGCATACTTTGACAACCAATCAGCCATTAAATAAACTGACATTTTATATATCATTCTCTATAGACCTACACTGGTGTCCATGCTTATGGATTTCCATTTTTGGTTAGAATAGGCATGGGATGCAACAAATCTTGGCATACATTTTTTCTTTTGTTCATTTGTCAAGCTTTACAACAGCCACAAAACTTTTCATATTTTATTTCAGTCCCTTAAAAAAAATACTTCTTTTGATGTAATAGGTCTTAAAGAAGCTAATGTGACTAGCAAAAGGTGAGAAATGGCATGTTTATAGTATTGGGTAGTATTTTTGTTGACTAACAATTGTACTTCAACTAAAATTGGTGCAAATAATTTAGAAAAGAATAATTGGGATCCCTTTTATGAAGGTAGGTTACATTTTTTTTGGGTATGAAGGAATTGACCCTAGCTGGAACCCCGTTTGCAAGATGCTAATTATGTGGCCCTTATAACCTCCAGCCACGAGTTATTCTTACTCATGTAGTAGTTGAAGTTAGGGACTTGAACTTGCAGCCACTATCTGTCTTACAACAACTTAACCATTTGGTCCATGCTTCGTGGGCTAAAGTTTTAGACAAGGGATGTACCCCTTGGGTGACATGCAAATGCCTCACTCTACATTTTGCTGGTAAATCTGGATACAAGATCTTGATTGCCTTGGGAAATTTTTCCACCAGCTGAAACTAGTGGGGGGCAGCCCATAAAGGACATGGTGGTGGGCTTGGCTTCTTAATATGGTCACAATTGACCTTACCTTAGGATGCCCCCATGGAAAAACATAGGGGTGGGCATCGGTCCATACATTGCATTAGTGTGACTCTACCTCTAGGTGTCCCCATGGCCACTACAAGGGATCCCCCACATGGTGGGATTTGAACTTGGATATATGGTGTGAAACTCCTCGCTCCCCGCCACTAGACCCAAACCCATTGGGCATTAAGGTAGGTTACTTTAACTAAAATTGGTGCAAATAATTTAGAAAAGAATAACTGGAATCCCTTAAGGTAGGTTATTACTTGCATTAAGGCTATTATTACTTGTTGAGCATTTGCTAGAAATTGGCTCAAAATATGGGTTCATCGTTGGGTGGGGGTTAAAGTTCACCCCCACTGCCATGTTTGCTGCGCTATGCCCACTGCACTCCCTATCGTAGCCAAGTGATAGAGGAACAGAGTGCATTCCATTATTGACATGCCCTTCTCCCAATTGCGAAGCAATAGTGTAGGGTGGGAGGAAGATAAAGGGACCTCCCCTACATAACTTGGCTTTGACCAACTGACTTTAACGGGTGGGTGGATCAATGAAGAGTGACACAAAAATATGTAGTTGAATGCCAATAAATTATGATGTAACTGTCTCCTTTTAGCTAGAATTCTACCTGTTTTAACTAGAGCATGTAACAAGTGCTTCATAACTTTTGTGTCTTGGCCTGTGGTTGTTAGAATACTTTCTAGCTTGATTCCTAATTGGATTCCTTGTTTGTTCCCCATGTCTGAAGAAGTAGAATTTCTAATGAGACCACACTAATGTAGATTTAGAGGTGACATGCAAGTGAGACAAGCATGGGATATCTAATTGCATTTGATCACTTACTAAGTTACTGGCAAATGTGACAGTGCATGTGGATGAATAGTTCTAATTTTGTATAGAAAAAGTGCAATTCAACTTATCTTTATATAGGGCAAAGGAATGATCACTTAACTGGATGAATTTATTTTGCAATTTATAATGAGAGTTCTGACATAAACTAACACCGGGCTTGATTTGATGCCAGAGTTTTGATATTTTTGTGTAATGCTTAGTACATGTAGCTGGCATTTATTGATTGAAGCTTCTGTTAATACTCTTCTTTTGTATGAAAAGCCACATCATATCAAGAGGCATTGCGTGTGTTAGAGCAAGGACTCTCCATCTTCCAAGGGGCTGACACATCAACTGCCAATGCTGCAGGGAGGTTATTACTTGCAATGGCAACACTTTATACAGATAGGTGAGATACTTGAAAACGGCCTTTAGAATCTTCTTTATGCCCCATTCCACTCTGCTGTTTCTGTGCTTATCTACTGTCACAGTAAATCCAAAGAGCTTCAGTGGCAAGGGTTTATATGTTTATTCTATGTTTCCAGGCTGAAAGTTAGAAATACAAGTCATTAGAATTCATTATGACAGTTGGATGAGTCAAGATGAAATTTTAGAACTTTTAGAATAGCGAATGAACTGGCTAGTTTGAGTCAAGATGAAATTTTAGAACTTTTAAAATAGTGAATGAACTGGTTAGTTTAACATACTTTGTCGAGCCTTCATTTTTACTCTAAGAATATAGCATTCAGACAAATCAATTCATCCTTATTTCTGCATCTCATCCTTTATTGAACAAGGCTTTACTATCTTTGGAAATCGGAATTAACCCTTTGCTTAATTTAAGCTAGAGTCTAATGGTTGAAGTCTTACTGGAAATCTAGATCATGAATAATTTTTGAAAAAGCTAAATCTTGTGGTCAAGCTATTACATTTAGAAGCATATAACCATTTAATATTACGTCATTACAGTAGTCTATGAAGAAATTACATCATAGATATCATGATATAATAAATATCAAAATATCTAAAATAAATATAAAATATTAAGATAATCTAGAATATAAATATAAATATTAAACATTTAAATATATTATCAATTATGATCACTATAATAATAGATGTTAATTTATCACCATAAGACAATAAATAGTAATAATTATAAATGTTAAATAAAGAATCGAATATTAATACTAAAGCAATTAATTAAGTGAATAAAATTGGACTCAAAAGTCTTTGAGGAAAAAGTCACAACCCTATGTCGTATATTTAGAGAGCAAAGTAGCCAGCGAACAGGGACACATCAGGGATGGAGACCAAGGACGTGGTGCGAGTGTTTGAATAGGCCCAAACTTCAGTAAGAACTCATATCACCAAGGGAAAAAATACGATATAATATGCGCAAGCCCTCCTCCTGGACGAGGAATAAAAATAGCAAAGAAGATCATGGGAAGATCCATAGACAAGTACCAAACCGAGTCCCCTGAACGTGAAAACAGATGATCATGGTCGCTGGAAGAGAATGGGGAGAGTAAGGGAAATATATGTGACTTGATTGAGGTTAAGGACAGAATAATAGAATTAATGGTAGTATTCGAAAATGACGTCAATGGAGATGTCTCTTTGCACGTCGGCCATAACCAAGTCATCGCCAATATACAACAAAGATAAGCTAGCCCAAGTTACCGTTGCAAGCAGTAAACACAGAAATCCACCCTAAGAGTAGAGGATCATCGCTGGTGTAGGACGGAGGCACGGGCTTGCTCTACAGGTCAATTTAAGAGGTGAGTTATCGGGTCACAACACTTGACCACTGGAGGATGCGTAAGGACCTTCAAAGGTAATTGGAAAGCAATAAATAAATGTTAAATACTAAAGGTCTGACGATAGTTAGAGCTGAAATACATATGTTTAATATATGTGATAAACAAACATATATATCCCGGGTGGAGAATTGCAATTGGAGTATTAAAGAAGAGGTAGAGAATAAAGGGATATATACCTAGGTATAACATGAAGAAAGATGAGAAGTGTATATGAAATGCTCATACAAGGCTACAGATCCATCACTATCCAGGTATGAGTTCTATAATAGTATGAATTAACATAATAATGTGTTGAAGGTAAGAATAGTGGGTCTAGTATATTATTAATATATTAGAATGGATAATACATTGAGAGTTGGAATGACATGATAACAAATGAAAAGGGTAAATTTAGATATGTGTAATAAATGATTTACAATAATAATGCTTGTAGTAGTAATTGAGTTTTATAAGTAATAATGAAATTATTATTAATGGTCTAATAGAATATCATCTTGGGATCTTAATATCTATCCTTAAGTATTAATGAAATATGTCTAGAAGAATCATTTGAAGTGAAGGGAATGAATAACCCTTCCACTAAGACGAAATATTCATACCATCTTTGACCTTATTCGATGTTATTATGGAAACCTAATGACCTCTAATGCTTCTAATGTCTCTTTGAGAAACACCTTGAATTTCAGATTCAAGTTTCAAGTGCCTCCGCTAAAAAGGGGTCTTACAGTTTCCAGGCTGAAAGTTAGAAATACAAGTCATTAGAATTCATTATGACAGTTGGATGAGTCAAGATGAAATTTTAGAACTTTTAGAATAGCGAATGAACTGGCTAGTTTGAGTCAAGATGAAATTTTAGAACTTTTAAAATAGTGAATGAACTGGTTAGTTTAACATACTTTGTCGAGCCTTCATTTTTACTCTAAGAATATAGCATTCAGACAAATCAATTCATCCTTATTTCTGCATCTCATCCTTTATTGAACAAGGCTTTACTATCTTTGGAAATCGGAATTAACCCTTTGCTTAATTTAAGCTAGAGTCTAATGGTTGAAGTCTTACTGGAAATCTAGATCATGAATAATTTTTGAAAAAGCTAAATCTTGTGGTCAAGCTATTCAATTTGCAAACTATTTACTGGCTTGAAGAATGAGATGCTTGACAATTTTATTTTGTTGTTTAACTATTGTTCTGGCAAAATTCCTGCAAGACATAACATTAATTAATTTACTTTACTACTCTTGCTTTGATATTTTATCAGACTTTAGGTTATAAAAGCTGGACTTATGGATCGTGTATTAAACTCACATGATGTACGGATATTTGTCGTTGGTATTGGTGTTCTTGTATTGAGATTTTTGTTAGTTTGTGCTTTAATGATGTTCAAATTGGAATTGTGTAGATAATTCACAGTTTGGTATGGTGGCTATTGCTTGACAGAGGTCCTTTATTCTTAAGGATTCAATTGCTTCTCATATACGTACACTTTCAGATTTTAGTGAATATAATGCTTAGCATTTTTGAGCAAGAAGTCTAAGTTCTTACTATAGAAGTTTGTTTAGTCCCCTTGCCTTGTTCTACCTCTTCACCTGACCATATATTTTACATGTTTAAGCAATAAGAAGAAATCCAATTTCACCTTCATTTGAATAGTGAGCAACAGATTGTAATTCTGTAAACCTTTTTTTGGCAATTATCCATATTTCGCTTTCTTATAAAAATTTCTTGAAGGAATGAAGAGGAATAGGAGCTGCAACCTCAAATCATTAGGGAACCTCTTTCTGCCATGATCAAAGAGGAGCATTGTTTGTTCCTGAATCCTACCTAAACTTGAGAGGGATTCAAGTCTCAAGATGACATCTGCTGGTCTTCACCCTTTTGGATTAAAAGTGATAGAGATAGAGGGGCTGTGAGTTATAGTTGTCATGTTAGTACTTTGCCATGTCATACACATAGAGGTACATTGGCTTTGTTTGTATTTGTCAATGCGTTAGATATTTTTGGGCGATACTTGTGTTTACTATTTTCAACTTCTGTTTGCGTATTTGGTCTATTATAATCCTGTTGTGCTGTCATACCTTATGTTTTCAATCACTTCAAAATGAAATGTATGAGATAAAATAATATGCCTATTTATTTGTGTTTATGCATGCTTGTGTTTAAGAAAATTGAACTTATATGAGGAAATCAAATTGGATTTGTGTTTATAGTGGAGGATAAAGATTTGATGGTACATCTGCTTCTGGCATAATCCCTATAAAGTAAGCACCATAGGTAATTTCTGTGATGCAAGCAAAATAGATCTGATGTACTGTAGAATAGAAGCATTTCATGTAGGTCTAATGTTTGTAATTTCATATCATCGAAATATATGAAAACATCACTGAGACACGAATCTAGATGTAATGTCATTAATAACTTGTTCTGTTACTGCTAATGATTTGTGTTCAACATATGTTTCATTTGGTCTCTTTCCAATTACAAACTAATTCTTAATTGAGACAAATATATAATTCAAAATTCATTGTGGTATTTGCAAAATTGTCTAAATATACATTCTAATTTGCATACCTTGAATATCTGACTAACATATGGATGGTTAATACAGAGGAGATATTAGTGGTGCCATTGATAGACTCAATGAAGTTTCCAAGATGACCCTTTCATCCTTAGAAGTGAGAGGTAAGCCATCCTTAGAAACTAGGAAGCAAGTATTTGGCATGTATTTGGATGTAAATAAATATCTTTATCTTCTTAGAAAAATAGGATTTACATTAGTACAGATGAATCTTAAATTAACTTATTTAATCAGATGACCAGACCTCTTATGCTTTGTTATTGTTCTACTATTGTGGATTTCTCAGTTGCTATAAAAGGCTCTTGTGATATGATGTTTCTTCTTTTCTGAAAAGAGTTTAATCTAGAATGCTGATTTTGTGGATTTTTTAGTATAAGAAAAATAAATGACATGGTTAGAAATTAGAGTTAAATGCTTTCCTTCATAGACAAAAAATGTTTCATGCATTCAGGAGGTGGTTTACTATCTCAAGTGCCTAAAGGCCCTGCCAATCCTTGACCTCAACCCTGAAGGCTGGAAGTCAATTTCCATCATGTTGGTTGAGTGGAGAAGTGCCTCCCCTTCCTTTTCCTCCTTGACGCCAACACTAGAGGCAGTTGAGAACCAAAAGGCTTTGGATTTTAGTTTGCAAAATTGACTAGTTTGCTATCACTCAGCCTCTCAACCTAAAGGTTGAATGCTCTCCTAATGGTTGAGCCCTTACATCAGACAAGTGCTGACTATAGATTGTCTCCTTCAATCTTTCATTCAAGACTGTCCTCCTTGACCCCAACCCTAGAGGCACACTCTTTAGAATGCAAATGCAATCTATTTATTCTTCGAAGTAGTAGCATAGATTGATCTCATACAATTTCATTTTGAGCACGAGTGAGAATGTTGAAGCAAATCAAATCCTACTATGATCCTAGCACTTAGGATAACAATGATAATATTAAAATGTTTAGTTACTAGCTGTGTTTGATACTAGATGAAGTTCATTCCAGTGTGAATTTTTGGGCTGGTCAAACCTGTGCACTTAAGTCTGGATCTGTTTATATAAAAAAACTAAAAGAAAGTGTAAACTAGTTGTAAAGAATTATCAAAAGGAAAAAAGTTTTAAAAAACAAATCTAAAATTGTAAGCACTTAAACTTTATGTTTAGAGAAAAATGCAGAATTGAATTGCTTAAGCATTGCCACTTGATGGCAAGCCTTTGGATGACTTATAAAGGATGCAATATGCTGCTTTTTATGGGTTTTACTTATGATAAGGTGTACAACACACACATTGATTAGAGTTACATCATCATTTTGTATTTTCTAGTGTTTCATGAGTACCGACCCCTCACCAAAAATGGTCCTATTTAGGGACCACCTCCCCACGGCCGCATGCAAGTGGGGATGTCCCTCAGACATCTCTGTAGGAGGAGGAGTGGATTTCCCTCTCTGAAGAGGATATTGGGGGGACTCTCCAATGTCCCCAAGATGGCAAGGGGATGCTTCGATGTCCCTTGACCATCCTAGGGATGCTGGGGAGTTCTCACATGAGTCAAAGTTTCTCTATGTCATGATAGTGACTTTGATTTGTGTCAAAGCTTTGAAAAAACAGACAACATTATGACATTTACAAAAGATAACTTGGAAGAAAGAAGGAATATTTACATGGCACTGGAGGCAAAATGGACTGTTAAAACAGCTGTTACTGTTTTTGTTTACTCAGATCTTCAGTTTAGGAAGTCGGTGATCAAATATTTCTTAATTCGTACCTCATAGACACCTTGGGCTTAGTAGAGAGTGGAGGAGGCAGTGAGGTTGGAGTTGTGGTGGATGTTATTGAGTTTTCTAAAATGTTTGTGAGTTTCTGCGGACTGTTGTGATGAGAGGCATTTACGTTCTATTTTATCCCATATTTTATCCAATATTCTTATACCATGATCCTCACATTTTGTGCTCCATTTCCATAACATATCCTAACCTTTTTAATATTTTTGCTGCATATGATTAAATATAAATAAATAATATTTATTATAGTTTT
Source organism: Sequoia sempervirens (assembly GCA_007258455.2). Lineage (NCBI taxonomy): Eukaryota > Viridiplantae > Streptophyta > Pinopsida > Cupressales > Cupressaceae > Sequoia > Sequoia sempervirens. Next base: position 20,760 of record VDFB02030239.1, read on the forward strand.
TAGGTAAAATATATGAAAATTAAATATTAAATTATATTTTCTAATATTTATTATCATTATGTTGAGAAAATAATTCCAACAGCATATCAATAAAGGTGCAGATAATAGACTTCACAACAGACTTCCTGTTGCCCGTGGGTGCACTTGCGAACAAATTATTTCCAGCTAATAAACACATTTTACTATATTTGATAAGCTATATTTTAATCTTTTGTTATAACAGATTCTTATATTGTAATGGCCATAAGCTAAACAAAATATTTGCTGGCCATAAACAACTTTTTATACTCCCTATTATTATGGCCACGAGACAAAAATAAATGTTCATATTATTTTGTTGAAACCAACTTGATGTATTGGTTATTTTGTTATGAAAAAGACCAAACAAACCTGCCATGTTAAGCACATCTTAGTTTCATGATTCTCTCCACAATTTCCTCATTTGAAGTCTGATTTTGTGGAGAGATCATAGGGAAGCATTATGTAATATTAGTATAATGATTAATGCCTCATTTCTTATATAATACGTAAGAAATGGTGTGAGAGATGATATATGTATTTTTTTCAGAAAAGAAATAATAGACAGTAGTTTGGTAAGTCCTAAGGAGTTTGCAGTAAATTATTTCTATCATCATGTGGAAGGAGAGGAGGTCCCACTCTCACGAAACAGTGGTGAATTATTTGTTTACATGTAATGACTTCATTTTGGCTAATTGATATATATTGAAATTATTGGTCTTAGATTTTATTATGAAGGGAATATCATGGGTTTTTCTATTCATCTTTTTGTGGTAATCCTGAATAAGGATAATTATGAGTCTTGGCGAAATGACATCCCAATACATTTCAAGTGGCTTAATCTTTTGCCTTATCTTGATGGAATATGGACTTATCCTTGAACCAGACACATTTGGGAGGAAATTAGTATGGGGTAATACTATTGGTCATGTTGTAGGACTAATTTGTTTTAGTGTTGATCGTGACACTATGTGTGCTATATTGGACCTTGATTGTCCATGTGAATTTTGGACCATGATTTGGGAGATGTTTGGAGACTCACATATCTCTCCATTTCTAGATATCTTGCTACAAATTGCCTCAGTCCCCTTGATGAGTAGAGAATATACCATTTGATGATGATACTTTAGAGGAGCTTGAATATATTGTAGGTCTTGCATGTTCTAATGACACAGATATTTCCTCTTGCTCCTCCTATCGAGATCACATTTTCATTTTTTGTTGTTATCGAGGATACTTGTGTTGCTACATCCATGGCTTCTATTGATTTAGTGCAACAAGACATTCATTATCTTCCAGATACAACTACTTGGGATTCCTATTTATTAGATATATCATCTTTGTTTGTGAAGTTTCACATTGCAGATCTTGAGGACACATTAGAGGATTCACATTACCTCTTTGATGGTAGTGATGTCATCATATCTTCAATGTTTCCAGATGCAATTTAGATATTTCCCACTTCTCTAATTGAGCATTCAATTTCTGTTTTGGAGGAGATATCTTTTTTTGGCACGAGGACAACAGAGTTGTATTCAAAGACACATATTTGGATTTGGATTCCCTATTCTACTAAATTATGGTAATGGCTTCTACAAACACTAGTGGATTTGTTTCTTACCAAGGGGAGGAATGTTGTTTGTAGGCAATGGATCGTTTTTTGTCTTTAGGCTAGCACCATTGGCATAGGAGTTACTTCTTTATGGGGGGATTCGTAGTCTCTTCTTTTCTCTCCTATGGGAGGGATATACATTGTACATTTGTGATAGAAGTAGTCCTTGGCGGCTGTGTTGAGTCTTTTCCTTCTTTCAGTAGTACATGCTAGTTTACATTTTTTCTCTCTTTTGGATAGGAGTTTTTTTCTCATGAGATTTTCTCCTTTCTCTGGTTATGAGAGATTTATTTGTTTGTACAAGGGTACCTCATCAAGCCTTGTAACGATCCATGCATTTTATCATATTGCTTAAGTTGCACTTAAGGGGGGTGTTGGTGTGAAAAAGGTAAATCACCTAATTATTTCTTATTAGGTTCTATTCACACTAGCATATGTAAGCTTACTTAAGTCATGTGCTTTTTTGTTTCATGTCATATGATTATGACGCATGCCATGATCTAATTATATCCTAGGGTTTCAACTAGGGTTTCATCTTTAACCTTATATCAAGGAGTTTTTCATTTTATATTATAATAATTATGTTTTTGTATCGAATAAAATCTTAGGCTTCATAGAAAATGTTGCTTTTCTCTTATGTGATAGGGATTTTTTATTGTAGGTGATCTTTGGGGTGTTGTGGGGTTTCAATCATCAACTCCAACATTTCCACCTCCAATAAATTTGTGGTAATTGGTTGTAGATCATTAGATTCTTTCACTCTTGATGGTGGGGGAGGCTCTTTGTGTCTTTAACTTCATATTTAAAAAAAGTATAGTTGGTCAAAATTTCTTTGTTTGCTGATTCAACATGCTCTATTTCTTCATTCGTTGGAGTTTCATTGGTAGCATGTGGATTATCTTGGTGGTTGAGGAGGTGCTAGTTGAAACATGTTGGGCACAAGAATTTCATAGAGAATGGTGGTATTGAGTTGGAGCAACTCTTTGCTTTCAAAGGAGGAAGAAAGAGTTTATGAATGCTTTCTGAATTAGAGTTAGAAATAGTCTCCAACAATCACAACATAGAGTTAGGAAGAGGTGGCTTTGCAACTAAGTACGAAGGAGTTCTCTCATGTCATGCCAATTGTGATAAAAAAGCCCAAAGCATTTTCCCTTGAGTTTATTGATGAAATTGTGATTTTATCTCACATCAATCAAAGAAACATAGTGAAATTGATTGGTTGTTGCCTCCAAAATCAACTTCCATTGCCCATCTATAGTCCCCAGAAAAGTACTTGTCCTAGGAAAGAAGGTGACAGATTACCATAGATATTGTAGAGGGTGCAAAATTCATGTGTTGGGGAGTCTCTTGAACCATTTTCCATCATGACAAAATCGTTTAATATTGTCTTGGATGACACATTTGCTCCAAAAGTGGTAGACTTAGTAATTCTCATCTGCGACCTTCCGTTGAAATGCGTCTCAACACCATTTATCCCTCTAGAACTCTAAGTTATGTGGATCCCAAGTTCATGAGAAACCATCGGTTTACCAACAAGTGTAATGTCCCCTTCTCGCTTCTGAGAAGTGCAAAGACTCAATTAGGCTATTTGAGAGTTCTTGTAGGCTAGTTGATGTGGTTAGGGGGCTCAGTTGCTAGCATTGTTGTCCAGTGTTGGGTTTTTTCAGAGGGGTTACTATTTATAGTAGTTGCCGGTCTTGACGTTGCCATCTTCAGTTGGTCATAGTTTCCTCATTGGTCTTCAGTTTCGCTCAGTTTTGGGAATTTGGCATATACTTACTATTTATAGCAGGGCTATTTTTAGTAAGTCAAATATTCCTAACTTTCCCAAAAATTAACATTCAAATCAGCAACCAAACACTGATTAGCGTTAGCTCCAAAAATGCAAATCAACAAAGAAGATAACTCTAACCAAAAATGTTCACCAAGATCCCAATGTGGGCGAGGTGATAGCATATGGTCAGAGGATCGTTAGGCATAAACAAAGCTGAAAGTACAATTCATCTGCTGATGCAGGCATCCACAAGCGGTGGGAATACTCCACTTATTCAGTGGGTGAGTTTACAACAATTATTAGGCGGCAAGCCAGCCTTTAAATCCACTCTTCCACTTATTAACGTGGGGGGAATACTGTCCACACAACCACTTATTTTGTGGGGGGAATTTACAATCAAGAAAGACATTTATTCTAAAACTCAACCACTCAATTGTGGGAGTGTAATCAAGTATAAATTGCAGCAATAAAATGAAATAGCTGTTAGTACTACTAACTAGCTTTACAATGAATAGAAATAGTTGCAAATAAGAGAGATAAGCTTCTAGAATGTTCTTTATCCACACTGGCGGTAAACCATCCAGGGGTTACATATATGAGAGATTAATCATAAGATTTTGCAGCTAATTAAATGACTGGAACAGTACTACTGTTTACAGTCTTACAATGATAAACAACTGCAATTTTCAAGTGTTATTACAATCTTTACAAAGCACAATGAAATAGAAGATTTTTCCACTTGATATCCTCTCAATTAATGAAGCTTAAAACCAAAATCAGAATACTGAAGCAAACTGATATAAAAATCAGCAATCTAGAAATGATTATCAGCAAACTGAAAACACATAAAAATAATCACAACTCCTTCACAATACCTCCAGAAGATGAAATATAGCTTGCAAAAGCTCTTGAGAAGGTTGGCGCCCAATTCACAATGATAAAATAGCATCTAAACTCAACCATTAATTTATGCACGAATCCCAATGCTCTCCAAAAAGGTACGGCCTCCTTGCAAGGGCGATTTTGCTTAATAAAATCTGAAACTTGGAATTAAATTTTGATAACCTCCAAATATGGTCGCCTCTATTATAGAAATGCAATGATCAAATACCCATAACCAAATAAAATTCATACTAAAAGCTGTATACAAAAATCACTTTCAGCCATGATAAACCAGCAACATAAAAACTGGAAATATCTCACCAAAACTCCACAATAATGCTCAATATGTACTTCTGGATGAAGCACACTCTCAATCCACCACCTAGGGAACCATAGTTGCAGGCCCGAAGAATGGAGTAAATTTGCTAAGCTTTCCCTTAGCCGGATTCTGGATTCATTCCAGCAGCGTAACTTTGCTCTTCAAAATATGCATAATCAGCTCTTCAAACAGCAGCAATATATAAACTTCAATTGGCAAATGAAGCAACAAGAACTCTTCAAATTCCAAGAAGTTGAATCACTTCAACTTCCAAAAGGGATGCCACCTTTTTGCATTTTACTTTTTGAAATAATATAATATTACTCAACCTCTTTTTCACTTTGCAACAATAAAGCATTTAATAAATTATTAAATGCATAATTGACCCCCTTAATGGCCCCTCTTTTAAAACAACATGAAGTTATTACTCCTAGGTGGGGGTACAACTGAGAAACATGAAATTTGACTAAGTATAAAAACTTCAGTCCATGGAGATAACAAAACCAATACCAATCTGAAGCTGATGGATAGCAAGATGACTTGAGTTAGCTTGATGATGCTCGCCAAATTTAGACTTGCTAAAATAGCCAAGCTGCTATAAATAGTAAGTTCACATCAAAACAATGATAATAGCTGAACACTAACGCGAAGGATTAAACTGTTGCTAGGCAGATCTGCCAAAAGATAGTAGACACAAAATGCTGGCTGCTATAAATAGTAAGTCTTTAACATCCACTCGAACGCCAACCGAGCAATATCGAGAAAGAAACCCAATTTTCCACCATAGCTTAGCCCTGGATTCAGGAAATAGCAAATCTATTAAAGAGTGTAGAGGCCAAAATGGGGACATCACACCTTTGGGAGTTGGTCAGGCGTGTTCTTGTAGCAACATTATTATTCAGTTTTCAGTTTAATATTTGTTATTTTGACCACTTAAGTTATTTCATTAAGTTGAATTATAAAGTTAAAATATAAATTATATCATGGGAAAAATGGTCATTGAAAAGGACCAAGGCGCCTAATGAAACAACTTAAAGTTGTTTTTAAAAAGCTTTTTAATATTTAAATGTCTCCCAAGTGTGGACGCCAAAAGGAGGGGATGTAACATTTTAAATGTTAAAATATTAAAATGAGAAGGGCGTACATTCTAGAGAGGAATTAAAAGTCATTTGAAGTCCATTCACCCTAATGGTTTATAATATGAATTTGGCTCTTATTTTCATCATCCAAACATTGACGACATACTGAAATGCTGCCGGATTGTCTTCTGGTTGCCTGGGCTACGTTGTGAGGACGAAAACCCTCCATCATTTGGCTGGTTTCAGTGGTGAAACATCCACCCTAATCAGATATTGGTGCTGGTTAACAGTTGAGATAAAAAGAGCTTCAAAGATTGATCTACAGTGAAGAAAAGAAATAAGATCTTTTAGTAGTTTTAGTGGTTTTGGTGTGCTTTCATCTGCTTTCAGATTTTGGTGTTTTTCTTGAAGTTTTGGAGTGTTTATTTACAGTTTCTGGATGACTGCAACAATGGACCTGAACCTGGTTTTTTATTCACAGCTCTTATTTGCCTGAAGTAATCATTCTGGGTATTGTCTCAAATCAAAGCTTTCTCCAAGATGTTTCTAATAAGCTCTTGTTTGCATTTTTCGGAGGAGTGTGTGAATTTTAAGGTCAAGTTGACCTAGACAGGAGGGCCGTCATCTTGCTACCAAGACCTTTTGAATACGGCCTGCACAAGAGGAGTTAGGGCTTGGAAACTTGGGTGCTGTAAGAGGAGTCTAGGACCTTGGAGAATAGGAAGTCTATTGAAGGAAAAGCTTGGGGCGATTTGGGTGCTTCTTCAAATGCTCTTGCTGCTGTTACAGGTTCTTTTAAGTCTGATTAAATATTGTAATGTTCTGATTTATAACAAGAAATGCAGGCCTATGTTGTTGGTTGCAATCTCTATTGAAAAGGTTCTAGTATTTAGTGTTTTCTGTATATTGCAATCTGCACTTTACATTTTATGCTCTTGCAAAAAACATATTGAAAAAAAAACACAAAACAATCCTGAAACAAGCAACCAGCAGTCAGAGATTTAAAAAAAAATAGGGGTGCTATCTTACAATGAGAGTGACATCCATAGATTTGGTGTAGTTTTGGCGGAGCTTCTCTTTGGTCTACAACCCATATTGTCTCCACCTGATTTGTCTTGAGAAGGAAGATATACATAGTTAAAGGATAATAATATTAACATACTAAAAATTAGAAAAAGGGTCACTCTAAACTACTACAACTATTCACATTGTGCCCCTTGATGTTTATACATAGATTTGGATAGTTGTTTTAGGAATCATATCTTGCAATGTGGAAAGATGAAACATTATCATTTCTTACTACTTTATATAATTAGTACTATTTGACAAGATTTTTCATTAAAGTTCATAGAATTATTCAGGTAAGAAGTTTCACAAAGGACTTTTGACACGACTATGTTTGAAAAAATTAAAAGAAATAGAAAAACACACTAGAAATGTCTGGTTTATATAAATAAATTGTTGATATGGTTAGGGAGAATATTCTCTCTAGATTAAATTTGTAGAAGTCACAATTTTGAGACCTCATCCTTGGCATCAACAAAATTGAGCATAACATTAAGTGCCCGACATCATATGGAACTACCAAGTTGAGTTGGCTAAGCATAAAAGCTAGTTGTAATTATTGTCCCAATAAGTATTTTGAATGTGGATTTGAACACTTTAAATTGTAATTGACATTTTAATGTCTGTTATCTCCAATAAATGAGATCTGCACTAGGGTGATTATGGTGAAGGAGAGGAGGGGTACTCAATGTAAACAATAGATTTGAATGGTAGGCTTGCAATTTTTTTGAAACTATGAAAGTTGACAAATTTGTAAAAATGATTAGCTATTGCCTAATTTGGCTTTGTTACAATGTTATAAATTATGATCTTAGGTTACTAATCATCGCAAATAAAATATAAGATAAATGAAATGAGAAATACAAGATGCACAAATTCAACACATAACACAATATATATGTGGATAAAACCCTTTTGGGTAAAAAGCCCCATAAAACACTTACAAACTAGTCTATAAAATTACAGATAAAACCTTGGGATATCACTTCTCCTCACTTCCACATGGACAATAATACCTCTTGTGCATAGTGATAGAATTCACTAAAATCTCCAAATTGAATTACGTCTTAGTGAGAAAGAAGCTCCTTAAATATAGGAGAAAGGGTGGAAAAATACTTGAAGGGGTATTACTCACATCTATTCAAAACTACCATTTATAAATTATTTAGAATCTAATAGTTATTAGATTATTAATTATTGAATGGTATATGCTTTGTAAAGCATATAACAAGCAAAAGGTTTTATTACCATACATTATAACAATATATAGATGCTATAAGGGTATGGCCCCAAATAATATTACATTCTAATTCTTCTTGCATTTACTCATTGCATTAAGGGCATTTTGTGCCCAATTTCTCATAATGTCTTTAATGATGGGGAAAAAAATTGGTTGCAATTTGGGACATCACAAGATTCAAACACACAAAAGAAATTTTAAAGATGTCCTCTGACTAGAATAACTACTGAATAAAGTTATCCTTAGGAGGGAATGACACAGAAAAAGATATTCAATTAGAAATTTGCTGCATGATATTATTTTTGTTTTTGTTATCTAGTGTATATGGTAGTAAAATGCCAATCTGTAATGACCCACCCCAGGTGGACGACTGCTAACACTACTTTCCTGCCCTTCGATGCTTGTTGTTTTCAAATTGTTTTGATGGGGTTTGAGTTTGCAAGATATAGATGCATGTTTGAAAGATAAATGTCCAGTATGCAAAGAACTTATACTACAATTATAATGAAAGTAGGCAGCTGAAACAAACTCTTAATATTTGTCTATTTTTGGAATTTGTACCCAAAGGCAAAATTTTGCTTCATCAAGGCATTTTGCATTTAAAAGTCTAAACCTTGTTAAAGTGATGTCAAATGGTCATTTTTGGGCTATTTAAATATGGAGTTGGTGTCAGTGTCATGTCAGTCTGTTACTGAAGAGATTTAAGAAAAGTGAAAATTTGAACGAGAATCATCAAAATTTTCTCTGGAGAAGGGAGCACATTCTCAAAGAGGCGCCCTATCTTTTAGGGGTTCAAATCCTGTTTTTAGGGTTTGTCACCTCCCGTGAGACATTTGCAGAGCATCCGTCGGCTTAGCGATGAAGAGCTATCAAGCACATCAAAGCGGACTGTTTTGAAGTAGAGATTCTGAAGGGATGTCCACAGTGCAAAAGCGAAAATGGCCAAATGCGGGATGAAAAAGAGCAACTTTTGAAAAGCTAGTTTTCACCCTCGGATGATGTTTTCTTAGGAAATGTGCCTTTCGGTTATTTAATAGCCGTTAGCAGTGAACTGAGATCAGTCCACGAAAAGTTGATAAATGAAGTTATGAAGGATTTATTTTCCATGGTTGAAATCTGAAGTTAAAATTTGACTAAGTCGAGAAAAAGCCGCGAAGCTTTTCAAAAGAAGCTTGGATTTTTGGAGCCTTCGGATATGATTTGCAGGCCGGTCTCAAGATATCTTTGATAAGTTCTTAGCTGCAATGCACTGTCGATAGCCAATCCGGAGAATCGATCCAACTTGATGTGAAGGAGATGAAAGTCCTGTGAGAAGTTTTAGCAAATTTTCAAAGAAATTGCTTCATCACAGGTCGCTTAAAGAGGTCGTTGGATTTTGAAGAAGAGTTGAATGGGCATACTTAAGATTCGTGCGGTTAGACTAAGCGTTTACGGGTTGTTATCTTGAGTTCATATATTGGCATGTTGAGTGATCTTTAGGTTAAGCATGTCAAGTTAACTAATTGCATATTCAGTTAACTATCTTGCATATTGAGTGCTTGATTGCATATTCATAGCCCGAAGATTATCGATGAATGTCAGCTAGATTCACATGCATGGCGAATTTGGTTGCAATTGTGAAGTTTCTGTGAAGATGGCGCTTCAATGTGTGTTAACTAGAGTTCTAAAAGGGCCGCCATATTATGATGAAGCATAGATGTGTGAAGTATGGCGCATGAAGTTGTTAACTTCAGTCATCAAAAGGGTCGCCATATTTAGGGTTTAAAATAATGAAGCATTAATTAGTGAAGCTACGCAGTTTTCAAGGAATAGCAACTTTAGTTCCAAAAGGGTTGTTATTTTTAGAATTAAATTGAAGCATAAGTATGAAGTTGGCGCACCTCTTGAAGGCCAACTGAAGTTCCAAAAGGGTCGCTATTTTTAGAACATGATTATTGCATGAAGATGGCGAATTTCTCATTTCAATCAACATGGCTAACTTCACTTATCAAAAGGGTCGCCTTAGTTTAAGTTTGTGAATCTAAAGCAAGTTTGAAGATGGCGAATTTAATATAGAGTGCTAACTGAAGTCAAAATCGCATGGTTGAGTTGAACTGAAGACTTGAAGGGCAAACCCTAATGCATGATCATTTATTTAGCTTGTTTGAGTTCCAGTTAACTAGAAATGGGGTCCAATTGGAAGCCAAGCGCATTTTTCAAGCATTCCTTGCTTAGTGCGAATTTTCAAAGATGAAAATCTATATATTTCAGCCATGGCGTCCATTATTTCATCATCTTTTGCTCTGAAGTTCATATTCTTCTTGAGCGACCAGCAAACAAAAGGTGCTACAGGTGTCCGATTTCAGCGTTCTTCGAAGCAACGAGTTCAGATTGTTCAGAGGAAGGCGATTCTAGACTTTATTTTCTCTTTGCATGCAGGTTTTATCAAGTTCCAGAGGTTGGCGGTGCCGGAAGCGGAAAGCAAAACTTTCTATCTTACGCTCTATTTCTATTTCGCGGGGCGCTTTCTTAGCATGTCGAAAATTCCTTTATATGAATGTCAGTCTTCGGGGGTTAAGCATATTTCAGCATTTAAGTGAGACCCACGTCGCAGATTTTGAGAAAATGGCCCGTAGTCTTCATTCGACTGCTTTTGAGAATTTCTTCTTTTGCATGTGGGCTTGAAACACATTTTTTCAAGAATTCAGCTATCTGGGTTTGTTCAGAATTTAGTTGTGCACAAAACCCATGTTCCAGAAAAACTTCGAAAATTTCTTCTGTCAGAGGCTATTTTTAGCTTTGTCCAGAGGTTTTCAGAAAGTTCTTCAAGTATATTCGACTTTACAGTCAAAAGTCATCATTTTCAAAATGCAGTTCAATCTCATTGATTACAAGGTCAAATCGGCTCTTACACATAATTTCATCAAAACGTTAGATACGGACCTGAATCATGTTTATCCAGTGGTCAATTTGAGCAGTTTGGAAGGTGTTAGCAGCAATTCGTTGAGGAATCTTGAGCGTTCCGGGTTGCTGGCAGCGGCATCCATTCCTATTTCTATCTTCGATCTTGAGTTCGTACTTGCTTGCATCAAGCATTATGACTTGTCTTCACGACAGATCAGATCAGTAGATGGAAGAGTTGTTTGCAGTCTCAAACTGAAGGACATAGAGAAATGTTTTGCTATTCCTCCTCGTTCAGATAACTTTACTGTGGTTCTTGAGGCTTGTGAGAAGATATGGAATGCTGATCAACAACGTTCACAGAGAAAAGTTGCTCAAAAATGGTTGACAGTTCAAAAAACTAATTTGCCTAAGAAGGTTGGTCGTGGTGAATTCAAAGAGGAAGTTGCTGTTTTGATAACTTTACTCAACCGAGTTACCGGTCAATCAGATGCTAGCACTTTTCGTTCATGGATGTTTTACCTGATTACCAGAATTCTTGATGGCACAGAGCATTTTGATTGGGCTATGTTGATTAGTGATTGCTTACATCAACAAATTACTAACTTTCTCAAGTATCACGAGTTTCATATGATATCATACTTGGTTTACTTGGTTGCTTTTCAAGGTAGCTACAGGCTCCTTAAAACTAATGGCACTCTCGGTGTTCAGCATGTTCATGAGTATTATCCTTAGTTGGAGTTCTCTCAATCTGAGCAGGACTTCCGAGCAGTGAATGATCACTTTTCCATGAGAACCGTGAGAGATCTTGATGACGAAATGCATATTCGCATTTCTGCCGAGGCCAAATCAGCGATGGAGACTTGGGCGGATTGGTTTATCCAGTTCCCTACTTTCACATACATCCAGGTTTATGGATATGTTGGAGAGCCCCTGATGTTACCGAGATACCCTTCAGATAAGCTCATTTTCATGGAGTTTCTCAGACAGATGCAGCATGTTCATTTCTTTCTTCGTAGTTGTCATAAGACTGCGGCTAATTTTCCATTCACATTGGGAATTTTCACATGCAATGCAGCAACAGATGCCAGGTTTATGTCTACTGAGATAGAAAGGTTCAAACTCAAGCCTTATATTGAGAGGCGTTCCTATGATCCTCTCGGTCATTATGCAAATTAGTTAGAGCGAGGGATTGCACATACGCCAGCACTTGAGGATTTCTGGGCTAATTGTGAAGATGAATTCGAGGTTCGTCGTCGTCACTATTGTAGACTCACTATCAGTCAGCTCTCTGATTACTTATCAGAAGATGTTGATGGTCTATCGGATGATGATGGAGAAGTTCTTCTCAATTCATATGTTACAGATCAAGTTGCTCGGCAGCCACTTCGCTCACCTGATTGGTATGCTAAGGAGAATACTTCTGTTGAGGAGGTTTCTAGATCGGTTATCAAGACTAGCAAGTTATTCTTGGAAACAAAAGCGGACCGCGGAGTCGGTTCTGTGGCGAGCCTTAAAGGATTTCTCGCCGTTTGCCTTCTACTTCTAGAGAGAGCAAGACCGAGTCAAGGCCATATATAATACCTCGAAGAGGTGGGCTTCGGTGGAAACCACGAGGGGAAAGAACTCACGGTAAGAGGAAGCGAGAAACAAGTTGGAAGGCGTGTTCTGAGAGTTCCTAGTAAACTGATTGGCTGAGCCTCGCGTTTCACCTCTAGTTAGCCTCCGTGCAGCCTGGCTAGCCATAGATTAGGCACGAGACACCAATTTCTTGAGGATGGGGACAAGCGGAACCTGCGAGGTTGTGCATAGGGGGCAGTCTCTCCTCGGATGGATGATATTGTTCAGTCTTGTTGGCTCGAGAAGTCTTTAGGGAGACAAAGGCGTGAACCATCATACAACCTTGATTTATCTGAGTTTGGTGAACCTTATCAGAGAAGGTCAAACAAGAAAATCAAGAAACAGGTGCACATTGAAAAGACTCCTGAATCCGAGATTGTTATTGAAGTTGCAGTTCCTCCAGAGGGTAAAAGCTTAGATGAAGTCGAAGTTGGTGACTTTACATTTACTAAGGCTAATCTTGGCAGGACTACACGAGAGACAGATGTAACTCTTCTTAAGATTGTTACCAATAATCTTGAAGAGCGTATCACCAAAGATGGAGAAGATAAGGCGTTACTTAAAGCTGAAATTGGTCAACTTCGTCAATACATTTCTGATCTTGTTCATGGAAATCCGAGTAGAGCATTTGTTCTTCCTCAGAGTACACCTGCAGAACAACGAAAACTGGATCAGTTGGTCAGTCATGGCAGACTTTTAGACAACTGGATTGAAAGTTTAGTTGCTGCTGGTAAAACTCTTCTTGCAGATTTGTATCAGTTAAGGAGTGATGCACATAAACTCCGTCAGGGTATTCAGTTGCTTGAGATTGCAGTTGCAGAGAATTTGGCAAAGGATCGTGTTCTGGTATCTCAGTTATCAGTTGCATATGATGCCTTGGAGATGGTCGAGGATCAAGAGAAAGTCTTTACTTGGAAAGAGCAGCACCTTCTCAGGACAGAAATATGTGAGAAGATTTCTACCAAGTTGTTTTCACTCAAGGATGATGTAGTTGGAGTACTTGCACTTGTCAGCGGCTTCGTTGTTCAGATTCCGTGTCATTATCTTCTGGAAGATGCTTGCATTATATTGAGATGGATAAATTACAAGCGAGTTCGAGGCTGATTTGCTGACAGCCTTGAAAGGTGAGCTATAGTGCCTAAATTAGAATATTTGATGATTACCTTGATTTGAGAAAGCCGATTGAAGAATGTAAAGATGGCATGCAATTTTGAGAAGTGTGAGAGAAGTGAAGAGCGGACTATTGTTTTGTGAGCAGCGTTAAGTGCGGATGATAGAGATCGATGAGTTCTTGGTGAAGTGTTGGAGCCGAGTTGACATGGAGTGATCTGCAGTTGGAACCTGCGGTTGAATTTGAGTTGAGTCATGAGCGGCCCGATTAACTTGACTTCGGTCGCGAGTTTACTTCGACTTAATGCATGCCCATAGTCCCTTGGAATTATCAACCGCGGGGAGTTAGGGTTAGGGTTTTGATTGGCGAGAGTAGTGGCGATTAACTGCTTCGCGCTAAGGGCGTGCATGCTGCGTTGACTAGGTTATTTATTACCCGGTTAAGCGGTAAGGTAGCTTTCCAGTTAACTGTATAGTTTACTTCATTAGGGTTTAATAATTAATCTTGCATGCATTTGCGAGACTATAGTTAACACAAGGTGATTTTAGGGTTCCCTACACCTTGATGTATATAAATAAGAGGTTTTGCTCATTTGTAATTAACTTTTGCTTGAGAGAGAAATATATGCTGCGCCTACCTTGCCCTCAATATTGCTCTTTTGGTATTTGTTCATGCGTCTTTGCTATTACAGTTAATTGCTATGCCACATAGGGTTCCATGCGATTGTGATAGTGAATTCTTTCCATAGTTTAGATAATCTGTCTTGTGAATCTTTTATCATTATTGATCAAGCGTTATGCCACATAGGGTTTCGTGAGATTGTGATGATAAATCTGTTTTGTGAAGTCTTTACTGTTATGATCAAGTGTTATGCCACATAGGGTTCCATAAGATTGTCATGGTAAATACTTCTCTTAGTTTAGATAAATCTGTTTTGTGAATCTTTTATCATTTTAATCGAGTGTTATGCCACACAGGGTTTCATAAGATTGTGATGATAAATCTGTTTTGCGAGTCTTTACTATTATGATCAAGTGTTATGCCACATAGGGTTTCATAAGATTGTCGTGGTAAATTCTTAAATCTGTTTTGTACCCAATAAGCTTGTTTAGATTGAGATGATAGATGCGCCACCTTGCCTTCAAGTAGAGAATCTAAACACGTTTATCGTCCGATAGTCATAACCTTGCTCCATTTTCTCATGCTCTGATTTCTTGAGGGAACTGGATAGAATTTAAGTTATTAAGTTTAGTTGTAGTTAGTGAATCTGCGAAACCAGAGAAAATTCTCAGCTGCAACGTATTAGTTTTCGAGAAAGCCTTGTACCTCTACAGCTGAAACAAAAGAGCGAGTTAGTTTAGTTTATTTCCATTTGCAGAGTACTTTTGTCAAGCTTTCTTGAGGGAGCTTCCTCTAATTTGAAAACACTCATTTAGTAGTGTGCATAGCTGTCGTACCAACTCTTATCCGAGGAGAGTGCTATTTATTCACATGCTTATGTTAAAATCTGATTTCTTTAAGCAATGCTATTACAGATTAAATCAGACTATCAATTCTTTTGCCAATACAATGCAATCTTACCAGTACATTGCAAACATAGCTTCAGGTCTGAAACTCATTATCAACAGGGCTAGAATGCATATCAGCAATTCTGAAAACCTTCTACAGCAGCACGTGTCAAACCCTTGATGGAAGGATTGCTGAAAGTATTGAGTTCTCCTTCAAATAAACGCATCAACCTTAGACTAATCCCTTAGCCGCCCTTAATGAGTCCATCTGCAGCTCTAAACAGAAGGCGATTTGGCCAAGGATGAAAACGCCTCCTTAAAGTGACTGTACGGCCTGCAGCAAGAAGATTGTACGGCCTGTAGCAAGAAGATTGTACGGCCTGTAGCAGCAAGGTGTACCGGCCCAGCAAAAAGGATATTGTGATGATTCCAATCTGCAATGAATATCTGGAGCTTTTGACACTGTTTCTCCTTCAATCTCTTCACCAAAATCTTCACAAGTATGCAAAATGTTGACCTCTGGTTGAAGCCAACTCTCTAAGCAATCTTGAGCTGATATCTCACAACCTCAGAATGCTGATACAATGAAGAAGCTATGCTCTCCAATGCCAAAATATGCAGAAACCCTAGGTTTCTTTCTCCAAGAGAAGAGATCTCCAAACGCACAAGTATAAAATAATCAAATGATACCTTTTTTCATTTCTTTTGGTGCCTTTTATACTCATCTCCAAAAGGGGGTTGATTTCTTTCTAGAAGCCTCTTTTAAATTATTTAAATGATATTTAATATTTGCCTTTCACTTTAATAAATGGGCGCTCAAATTATAATAATATTTAATGTAATTTAAGTGACCTTTTTGAGGGTCATGGCCCCATTAGACATGAAGTGAATTTAAAACTTTATTAATAATTGAAATAACATAAGTCCACAAATAATCATTTTTTCTCAATTCCGTCTGAACCTGGGAGTTAACCATTGTATCCACTGTGCATCCAACTATCTTACTTAAAATAGTAAGGGTCCCCCTCTAACATCCATTGACTATAAATAGTAAGTCCCTCAAGGCGGAACCAAAAACCTTTGAATATCATTGCCTCAGAACATATGAAGGATGTGGAGAGATAAAAACTTACAACTGCCATTTGAAGAGCCCCGTAACACCCAAACTGGACCCTCTAATCCACCACACTAGCCTACGAGGGTTAATTGATAGGCCAATCCTTTGAACTTTGATGTTCACAAAAAATGGGAACATTACAATCTGCCCTCCATGAAATTTCTTGTCCCCAAGCAATCTCCACTACCAAGAAACTCCACTCCTCGGAAGGCCCAAAAGAAGAATTGTGGAATGTCCCCAACATCTCCACTAACTCTTGTAGCACAAGCAACCACAACTGTGCAAAATTGGATGTCAAACCAATTGTCCATCTCATGCACACACAAAATGTGCATTGGAAACCACTCATATACATGTGAACCCAAAGCGAAACTGTAAGCAATCCACACCATGTAGATACTGCAATACTCATCAGTGAACTCTGACTGGAACCCTGATGCACAAGAAAGATCCCACAACACACTGAAGAGTGTCCAACAATATATTTGTGGATCCCAAATCCAGAATGGAAGTCTGCCATGTCTGATATCCTTCGACTTCCTTTGCGCAAAACTGATCTCAACTTCACCATGCTAGGAGTGGTGAAGCAATCCATGAGGACCCATCCAATACACAGTGCCAAACCTGTCGCCACCTGGATCCCAATACAATCTGAACTCACATCCATCTGTCATGCAGAGTTAAGAACATCTAGAAGCTTTTGCTACACCAAATTTTTCTTTGTCCTCTGCTAAACCCTCATGGATGTGATAACTAACCAAGCCATAATGCTTACTGACACCATAATCACCCTATAACCATGTATCCGTATGAAATCTCTGTGACATAGAAGTAGCAAACTCTGTCAGATACATAACAGCATGATGGATAACTGACTACTGTCCCTGCAAGTAATCCCCCACGAACAACTGAGTTGGGTACTTGCAGTCACTAAATCCATCTCCTGAAGATGGCAACTCTCCATCCCACAATGGATGGTATAAACCTTGAGCCACTCCACACCGACACATCATCAAATCCTCTGTGTGTGGACTGAAGGAGAAGTGATGAGCACTCCTCACTATGCAATCAAGATAAAATGCACCAATCTCTGTGAATGGCTGACTGTCATAGTCTTGGGCAACACACTCCTCATCACTCCCACTACTCTCATCACTAGAATCAGTAGATGGCTCATGTCTTTGATTCGGTATAGCTAATTGGGTAGATGCTCTGCCAAATCTCTCTGCGTACCTAATAGCATACTCTCTATCTTGGAACAAGTGGAGACATTTTGATTTTATTTCCTCCAAAGCACTTCTGCTGAACTGCAGTTCACAAATGAGAATACCTGCCAAGATTCCATATTGTCTCTCCTGCAATTCTGTGCACCAAAGGAGGTACTCCACATATTTATGGGTGCAATCAAAGTGAGATAGGGTTAAACCAACCTTCTCTTAGTAACCTTCAGCTGACCCCTCCAACTTTGTGGCTCAACAAATTGTTGATCATAATCAGTTGCATGGGATGAAATGACTAATTTGCTTCCAGGAGAGGGAAATAAATCAACATAAAAACCAATCTCCCAAGTAGATGATACTCTGCATATCTCCTGTGAAGAAGATGGAGTAGCGTCGTGTCCTGTCACACAACTCTCTAGAAAATCCACTACTACATCACAAGAGCTATCAATAATTTTCCCTACATCACCTGTCATGGAACTAACCTCAAGAGAACTTGGTGCAACAAGTGGTTCTCTGCAACTCTCAACCGATGTTCTCATCCCATTTGAATCAACTGCACTTGTATCTGTGAGGGATGTACCCACATCCTCAACCTGCTCACAACCATAATCTGTGGATGTATGCTCATCACCAATAGTTGTCATAGATATTGAAACTGTATCTACTGGTGGTGAAGACTCCGCTAAGCTCAACTCTACGGTAAGCTCCTCTATCTGTGACTGTGACTCTTGAACGGCCGACTGAGCGATCTTCAACGAGTCCATATTCACGTCAAGCTCATGAGTGAGCTCAATAACCTCCTCTTCCTTTTCCTTCAATGCATCATGACAGATGTAATCCCACTCGAGGAGATAATCTTTGTTCGCAAGTAGCTGTAGGTAATTTTGTTTCATTATTCCAATTGCTTCTTGAAGCGCATGAAATTATTCAAGGGAAAGACTACTATCACAGTGCTCATCTGTCATGAGAGTACTCCAACCATAAGCAGCCAACATCTAACGAGCAACATCAAAATGCTCTATGGCGGTAGCAATCATTCTGTCATTAACCTTAGGTTGCCCTACCAAATGATGAGGACCTTGGAACTTATCATTCCCACACAAATTCTCTAATGTATGGTCTGCACTATGATATGAGGTTGAACCATCATCGCTCACTATATGATAAGCAACATCATGTGTGCTATCAACTTTGCACACAATATTATCAAAGGTACTATTGCTATGTACCTCATAGGATGGCTCAAAAGACATTGTAGAAGCTACTGTTTTGACAGTATCTTCACACATGTCTTCTTCCATAGTAACTGCATATCCATCCGAAGAACAATCCTAGGACTCATTGCCAATTAATGAATTTTCTGATTTGTCTCCTATGGTCTTATTTAAAAGATCAGATTTGAGGTGGCATGAATCCTCCTCACACCATTGATCTTTGCTCCTTTTTGGTTCACCTATAGACTGGTCAATAACGGCCGACTTA
This sequence comes from Sequoia sempervirens, assembly GCA_007258455.2. Taxonomy (NCBI): domain Eukaryota; kingdom Viridiplantae; phylum Streptophyta; class Pinopsida; order Cupressales; family Cupressaceae; genus Sequoia; species Sequoia sempervirens. Next base: position 39,690 of record VDFB02030239.1, read on the forward strand.
TCACACTCTAAACCAAACTCATTATAGAGACTTTTTGATACTTCACTTGTAGGTACACCAAGTTGCTCCTTCTTGTTTTGTGATGTAGATTGTCTTGAAATGGAATCTTCATACTGCTGCAAGCTACGAGCTAATATTTGTGTGAAAGCATAAGTTCTTGTTGGATATTGTTCAAGACGCTCTCTACGCTTGGCTGCTCGCATTTATTTGATTTTCTTTTTTGCTTGCTATAATCCATCTGATGCTCCATATAGCAATCGAAGGAAAGATCATTTCTAATCTTTTGAGGAAGTCCAAGGTACTCTCTATAAGCAACCCTTACATCATCTTTGGACCCCATGATTCACAACTGCATCAAACTAACCCTTTGTTTTGAATGTAAACTTACCGGATGGCGAAACCATTTCGATACTGCTGTAATGACCCACCCCGGGTGGACGACTGCTAACACAAATTTTCTGCCCTTCGATGCTTGTTGTTTTCAAATTGTTTTGATGGGGTTTGAGTTTGCAAGATATAGATTCATGTTTGAAAGATAAATGCCTAGTATGCAAAGAACTTATACTACAAATGTAATGAAAGTAGGCAGCTGAAACAAACTCTTAATATTTGTCTATTCAAATCTGATTTCTTTAAGCAATGCTATTACAGATTAAATCAGACTATCAATTCTTTTGCCAATACAATGCAATCTTACCAGTACATTGCAAACATAGCTTCAGGTCTAAAACTCGTTATCAATAGGGCTAGAATGCATATCAGCAATTCTGAAAACCTTCTACAACAGCACATGTCAAACCCTTGATGGAAGGATTGCTGAAAGTATTGAGTTCTCCTTCAAATAAATGCATCAACCTTAAACTAATCCCTTAGCCGCCCTTAATGAGTCCATCTGCAGCTCTAAACAGAAGGCGATTTGTCCAAGGATGAAAATGCCTCCTTAAAGTGACTGTATGGCCGGCAACAAGAAGATTGTACGGCCTGTAGCAGCAAGGTGTACGGCCCAGCAAAGAGGATATTGTGTTGATTCCAATCTGCAATGAATATCTGAAGTTTTTGACACTGTTTCTCCTTCAATCTCTTCACCAAAATCTTCACAAGTATGCAAAATGTTGACCTTTGGTTGAAGCCAACTCTCTAAGCAATCTTGAGCTGATATCTCACAACCTCAGAATGCTGATACAATGAAGAAGCTATGCTCTCCAATGCCAAAATATGCAGAAACCCTAGGTTTCCTTCTCCAAGAGGAGAGCCCTCTAAACACACAAGTAAAAAATAATCAAATGATAACTTTTTTTCATTTCTTTTGGTGCCTTTTATACTCATCTCCAAAAGGGGGTCGATTTCTTTCTAGAAGCCTCTTTTAAATTATTTAAATGATATTTAATATTTGCCTTTCACTTTAATAAATGGGCGCTCAAATAATAATAATATTTAATGTACTTTAAGTGACCTTTTTGAGGGTCATGGCCCCATTAGACATAAAGTGAATTTAAAACTTTATAATTGCACTTTATAAACAATTATTAATAATGTAATCACTTTATTACATAACTCCACAAATAATCATTATTTCTCAATTCTGTTTGAAATTGAGAGTTAACCATTGTATCCATTGTGCATCCAACTGCCTTACTAAAAATAGTAAGGGTCCCCGTCTAACATCCACTGACTTACTATAATAGTAAGTCCGTCAAAGCGGAACCAAAAACCTCTAAATATCATTGCCTCTGAACATATGAAGGATCTAGAGAGATAAATACTTACAACTGCCATCTAAAGAGCCCCATAACACCCAAATTGGACCCTCTAATCCACCACACTAGCCTACGAAGGTCAACTGATAGGCCAATCCTTCGAAGTGTGATGCTCATGAAAAATGGGGACATAACACAATCAATCAAGGTTTTGAATGATGGACCCTGACTCATGATAACAAAATAACTAAAAATTGGCTTTTGGTGCTATTACTATACCATTGAAGTGTACTTGAATGAATGAAAACTGTCGTGTAATTCCTTTAATACTTTTAAAGGATTGTGTAGTTTTTGTCAAACATTGACTCTTTTATCTGTTAACTTTATTATCAACTCATAGATGCTCAATTCATACAAGAGTTAGTACAACTCTACGTTTCAAGATTCTTATTCATTGTTGACCATCTTTTGTACCATTAGCAACTGCTTTATGACTCTTGTCTTATGTGTCGGGATGTATGTAATTAAGACTGTTTGGTTCATTAGCCAAAATATTATGTCATCTTCAGATGTGCTTACTTGATTTAGTCCCTCATTGCAGTTGCTGCTTTGGAAGCTGTAATAGGACTACACTTGAGAATGCATCAGGTTTGACTATCAACAAAATTACTTTGAATTTCCATGTAGGGAAAAAATCAATATGAATTATGTTTTCATATTTAAATTTTCTTCTCTTAAAGATAGACTTAGTTTGTCTTCCACAAAATTTTCTTTTCCGTTAATCATGTGATGATGTTTTGAGTTTTAGTTAGATGATTAGCTACTCTTATTTGATTAACTGCGCTTTAAACTCATGAAAGAAAGTTTATAGACAATTAGGGACAAGTACCCTTGAGAACTTATAATGCCATCA